>LPNX010746555.1:493601-551322 GCA_001517045.1 Pseudotsuga menziesii | reverse complement strand
TTTATGGATTTTTTCCAATCCTCCATGAATTCACGGAGGATTGAAAAAAATCGGACAACATTTCGGCTTGCCCGAGACACATTTCAAAATTAAACCGGTAGAATAAACCCTACCGGTTGAGATAAAAAATTGGGCAACTTTTCAGCTTACTCGGGACACATTTCAAAATTAAACTGGTAGCATAAACCCTACCTGCTACCGGTTTAGGGTTTAGGGTTTCAAAATTTCAAAATTAAACCGGTAGCATAAACTCTACCGGTTGGCATAATTTATATATATTTATAACAAATTAACAAAAAAAGGGAATTTAACTACAAATTTTCAAAAATCCGGCAGCATTTCTGCTTGCTGGTACACATTTTAAACATCAAAATTATAAAAACATACATTTATTTTAAATCCCATTTAAATTGAAAAACAATTATTTAAATTGTTACCTCTTGGCTCCGACATTGTGATGAGCTTGGGTTGCTTCGGGGTGCTTGGGTTGCTAATCCTTCCGTCGCCGTTCCGTCGCTGTCTCTCGGTCGAGCATCCGCAGGTAAAAAGTTGAAAAAAGAGGGCCGCGCCCCCCCGGCCTCCTTTTATAATTTTTTGGACAGAGGCACCTTGGTCGAGGTATTTATAAACCCTAGGTCGAGGTATGAAACCTCGACCGATAGTTAATAAATACCTCGACCGAGGGCTGAAAAAAACCTCGGTCAAGGGCTTGATAAAACCTCGGTCGAGGGCTTGATAAAACCTCGGTCGAGGTGGTTTTTTTTGCTTTTGCCGAAATCCGCTTGCCAAAAAGTGTTACCCAGGTCCATGGATTCACCCAACATTGTAGGTGGTGAGTTCTTTTACCGGGGGATTGGTGCCTTATGGATATTAGAGGGATAGCTATATAATTGCAATGTAAATGAAAGGAACAAATTTCCTATATCTAGGGTCAATATGATATGCATGTGGGAGGATCCTATGGATCTTGTAAATGAGCATCTACTTCCTAGAAAAAATCATGCCCACCTAATGAAAATACCAAAGGATAAGAGTGTTCATGATAAGAAATTTGACAGTGTAATCATTATTGACAAGAGACTCACCTTGCCTAGAGAAGTGGTTGAAAAATGGGTGTTAGATGAATTTTAGGGGAAACAAAACAAATGGCACCATATTGAAGTTATCAAGATGCAAGGGCATCAATGAAACCTTGATATTTGATATTGACCCATGAGGTCAAAACCATTTATTAAGGAATTTAGTTTTCAAAATTTCATTGTGATGTAATAATTGAGAAGGATATCGCTAGAAGATATCCTACCTTGAGTAGTTTGATAGGTATCAAAATTTGCTACTAATTTTTAGGAATTGGTTTCTAATTTGGGAGTTTGTTGAGGTAACTCAGATGAGTTAGTTTTATTTTAGCTTTTCAAGATCTCTAGCATATATTTGAAAGTACATGATAAAGAAAAATGTTAGTTTGTGTGAGAGTAAGGGATGAGGATTTGAGTGCACAATTGTTGGAGAGAGGATTTTGAGACATTCAAAGTATGATAGTGTTTCTTGTGGACCAATTTTTTCGGGTTCTTTGGTGTTTAATCAACTACAAATAAAATATGTGGTTGCGAATATGATTCCTACTTTATATCTCGAACTATTTTCCTTGTAATGAAATGTGAGTTAAAATTTCTTGTAGATGATGGATTTAGTTTCTCTGTCGATGGAAAATATTTGAATATTTGCTATAGGTTTTCCATTTTGGGTCTAGGTCGTGGAGAATATTCAGGTTTTAGAAGATATATTGGACAAAGTGAATATTTATACAGTCAGTTCATTACATATCACCTTCAATTTATTTATAATTCTACATGATTAATGATACAAAATTAATCTGTAGAGTATGGTGAATTTCCTCTTCTTCTTGAAAACAACTCTCCATTAGTTGATACATCGTTGAATTAAATTATGATCTTATATTTTTGGGTTTTAATTGATAATCTAGTAGCTGGTAGTTTTGTTGATTTGGAATGTGATCCTAAGGTTGAAGTTACATGTTGAACATAGTTAATTCCCATAAACTATGTGAATCTAAATATCATAAGTCCCATGCTATTTTTCTACGGGTTTTGAGAGCATAAACCAAGTTTTGTGAAGCCAGATATAGAGTTTAGAATCAAATATGTGGGTAGTTTGACCAAACAGGTCACCATTTGTTGTATTAGAGCTTGAGAATTACATTATCTTAGAGGAAATATGCTACCCAAATAAGGATTCTGAGAGAGGAATGCAACAAATGATGAGTTATGATATGAGCTGAGTTATGCCTAAACACTATAAATTGAACCTATGACAGTGAAGGAATGCATTGAAGAGTCATATAGGTTGAATATCAGGGTAGACCATATATAAGAGGTTAGCACATACTCTTTATCTGAATCATCCTACTATATTCTGAATATTTTGTTTTTTGGTTCATTGTCTTCAAGAAAATGAGCATGGTGTCTATTTTTCATGATGTGACAGTCTCTTGCAAAGTGTTCCTTTTCATAACAAGTATAGCATCGAACATTAAAAGGATCTATCTTGATCTTATTTTGTTTCTTTTCCATCTTCTTGTTGTGATGATGGTTCTCGTTCTTCTTTTCATTCTTCCATGTGTGAACTGTGAGAGCTTGATCTTCAGTTGATCCCATATTCTCTTCTCTTGTTACGAGTCAAGATTCTTTGTGTGTGCATTGTTCTTAGAGTTGGCTGAAGGAGATAATATTCCTTCTTTTACAGATTCCTTGAATGAATGAGTCCCATGATATATGGATATGATTCAAGGTAGTCATCACAATTTCTCCTTATTCGACATTGTCTTCAACTGCTTCAAGTTGTTATTTTATTTGAGAAACCCTTGTGAAGTAAGACTGTATAGTCTCTGAGTTATGTATCTTCACATTCTTCCAATGTTTTCTCAAATTCATCTTCTATTTGATGTTCTTTCATCAAATACTTCCTTCAGTGTATTGAATGATGACACATGCAGATGCGGTGATCCTTGATTGAATATGCAATGATTCCCTTGGATTTAACCAAGTTCTTATTATGAGTATCCTTCGCCTCATATCCCTATGGTTCGGGAACTTCTCCACTGATGTACTGATCCAAATAGTTTTCTTCAAGGATAAGGAAGATTCTGTACTTCCATGCTCAAAAGTTATCATCCCATCTAATATTGTGCTCAAATTGAGTATGGTGGGTCATATTTCAAATGAGAACCTCAAATGGAAATAGAAAATATTTAGATCTTACTGATTTGAAGTGTCCGACATGGTTCTGGAGCTATCCGACCTAGGGTTTGTTAGAGAAACACTAATTTTCCAAACTTGGAGTTTGGGAATTTCAGTTTGGACAGAAAGATGCCCCTCCTTGACATGAATTTCTCAACAAGTTCCTTTTCTAAAGATGAGGTGGGAAGCCTCGAAAACTTGATTCCCTAGTTTCTCCCAGCACTAGTGATAGGGTCAAAGTTGAAACTTATTCAAATTTGAAACTTCTTCCACCAAAAGATGTGACCTACTAAGGAGAGTTATCCTATCCCACGTTTCTTGATGATCTATGGAGAGACCACCTTGAACTAGGAATCCTTAGTTTCCCCTGCTGCACAATTCTTTCTTTCAAAGAGGCTCTGATACAATGTTATATTTTCTTAGATATTATTAGCTTAGTTAGGATATTTATCTGAAAGAATAACAAGTACACCAATATGTATAATATAGAACATACACACAAGACACAAATATTTTCACTAGGGAAAACCTTTATCCTCGCAAACCTCCTCATAATAGTATTGTCACAAAGACTCTGTCATAAGATGAACAATCCCAGTAATAAGAATTATTTAGTAGCTATTTATCTCTAATCCTTGTCTCTATCTCTCTCATGCAAACTTGAGTGAGTGTGAGGTGTGTATAAATGATGGAGGGCACCTCCCTATTTATACAAATCAAATGACTGACCTATTACATGACAGGGGCCGACCTCTTACCTTAACATGGCCAACTTCTCCTAGAGACTCCAAGAATACATTACATGATGTTACACTGGGGACTATTTTCCTGACTTACAATAGAGGTTGTACCTGAAGGTATATATAGAATAATGACATCCCAAAAGGAGGAGAACACATATCCGATAGGGGTACAACAAAATACAATGATAATATACATTAGAGTTTCTTCTGAAGTTATGCATACATCAACAATGAGGGGGATCTTAGAGATCAATGGTGAACATGCATAGCGCAATGTGGAGATGCAATGGAATTAAGCGTTCCCTGAGGATTCGTTGGCCAAAACCCACTAAGGAGACACAAGCTTGTTTTATCGATAATGGATCCTTAGAGAATTCTTCAAAATAATTTTAGCTCTGAGTCGTTACCACCATGGTATACAAGATAAGTTTCCTCCTAGTAACATGAAGGATCCAAGGAGGATTCCATGGAGAAAAAAAAAGGTGAGTTGCTTCCCACATGCACTACTCACTCATAGGTACCTATCAGGTATGGTCCACTAAACTTATGTGACATCACCTAGATTCAACTAATAATTGCGCACTAATTGTCAACATCCAAATTTGGATTGACCATTAAAACGAAAATATTGAAATTATTTTTCCATTATATCACCATTGAGAAGGAAAAGAAAAGGAGACTCTTTCTTGTATTTGGGATCCAATTCAACATCACCGCTTAATATATTAAAACATCTTCTGGGTAATTTATCAAATTTCCTTCCACTGTTTACATCTGCATAAAAAGTTTTTTTATTTTCCTGGTTGCAATGCCCTCTGGTTTATCCCTAGGACATATTATTATTGTTGTTATGTTGAACATAGTGGCACAAGGTTCCTGGACTATGGTTTGCACATTATTACTATTTTTTTATGTTGAACTTATAAAATAATTAATAACATAAAAACAACTAGACGATCAAAGCCACAAAAGAGAGTACAAGGAACCATGATGTTACGAGCAAGGGGTTGTGTTAAAGTGTTTACCTATGTGTGTTGAGACTGTGTTGATGTTGTACACCCTTATTATGGATCCCCTTGGTTATTTACACTCACATATTATGTTACTCCCTGGTTTTATTTACCTTCATATTAATTTTTATTTTAGGATTGGAGTCCCTCTCTCAGTCAGTGCGCCCTCATGAGTTGGATTAATGTGCCTCTTGGTATAGACACTTGATGTGTAAATACTATTTGCTATGTTTGGAATGTAACTTGCATGCTTGTGTCCCTCTCTCTTCCAATTTGATTTCTCATGAAGGAATTTGGTTTTCTTGTGTTGGAAAGTCACTCTTGTGTGTTGGTTCATGATTTTTCTCTTATGCTTGTGTTTGGAACTTCTGATTTGATTTTACTACTCTTGGTATGAGATCCTTGCTAAGCCTGTTCCCAAGCTGAGTTACTATGAATCCATTGGTATTAATTCCACTAGAGCCACTAGAATTTCCTTGGATTATAAGTGCTACTTGTCATTGGGTTGTGGTTGGATTGATCCAGGTTATGCCCAGGTACACACTAGGGACAATAGTCAACTAGATGTGTCAAGCACTGTTATGTTGGAAGCATAAAAATAATAAGGTAAAGAAGGAAGCACACTATATTGATATAAAGTACACAAACAAAAATATACAAGAATTCAAACCAATTTCTATTAATACTTATTTTCCATGAAGGATGATCGATTGGTATATACTATAATGGTGTACATGTTTATATAGAATACTAAGACGCTTGGCTGACTATCCATTACATTCAGTTACAAAATAAGGTATAACGGTTTAGAAGTTAAACTGTTGTAGATGACTGGAAGATAGAGAGATACTTTGTCTATGTTCGACAGTTGTCGATGTCGACAATGCATGCAGATATGTTGTATGCTGAGTGAGAAACATGTCGAGGTTATTGAAGTCGATTGTGTCGAGGTTCAGACTTGTAGAATCCGATATTGAACTGTTAAAGCAGTTGAACTAGACAAAGTACCAGACTTTGTTGAGTTTGATAACGTGCCAATTGTTGATTGGATCATTCCTCCTTCCTTAAGAAACAATGGTCTCCATTGTGTACTCATTCAGGTGAGGAAACTTGTTGGTTATTTCAGTAGAAGAGTACCATTTTCCTTGCATAGGGATTTTTCTAGCTTTAACCACTTGAAACAAGGGAATATAGTTCATCCTTGTATGGAATATATGTCGTCCCACAATGGTGTCACAAATAATAGGTTTCATATTTCTATATGGGAGAGTGAAACACTCCTTCTTTAGATGTAACCAGAGCTGGTCCCAAATTTGGAATGAATGAGGAATTCGATGCTTGTTGTATAGGGACTTAGATTTTGCATTAGCTCGTTGTAACATTTCTTTTGTTTTCTTTTGGATATTGTATATTTGACATCTGAACTTTAATGCTTTCTCAACTTATGGTCCTTCGAAGCCGGTGTCATTCGACTGTGTCGAGGAACTGATCAAGTCGATGGGCGTTGAGTGTTGAAATCCATAATATATATCGAATGGAATCTTTCCCATAGAACTGCGTTGAGGACGATTGTAACTGTGATGCATGTATGGGAGGCTATCATCCCATGTTCGATGATGCTTTTAGTTGTACATGTGAAGCAACTTTACTACCAATGATTTACAACTTCCGTATGTCAGTCTGTCTGTGGATGGAAGGTTGTTCACAAAGAAAGTCTCATGTAGAACTGTTTCCATAGAGTATTCCAAAATGTGCTAACAAATCTGGCATCTCTGTAAAAAATAATGGTCATCGAAATGCCATAATGATTCCAGACATGTTCAAAGAAGAGATGAGCATGATGTTGTGTTGTCGTAGTCTTATTGCATGGTATGAGTATATCCATATTGGAAAATCTGTCGACTACTACTAAGATCGTGTCATGTTGATGTTTGGTAGTATGATATCTCATCAAGTAGTCTATAAAAACAGATTTTCATGGTCGACTAGGAACTAGCAGAGGTTTGTACAGTCCTTATTGTTGATTTGGCGGTTTTGCAATGACACAAAATACAAATGATCAAATGTACTTGTTGACGTTAGATTTAAGTGAAGGTTAATAAAAGTACTTTAGGAGGATAGCAAGTGTTTTTGTGACTCAAAATTTATTGTGGTCTTTCTATAGTGCGTGTCCCAAATGAGCTTCTGTCAGTTCTCACCGGTCGGTACACGACGCTGTAAAAAATTGTAATAGCAAGGTGTCCTTTAGGAAGTAGTCGGTAGTAGACAACGTGTCATTATGAATCCTTCAATAAATTGTAGAGAAGTCGCAGTCTACCGAATATAATTGTGGCTAAGTAGAGGTGTCATAACCCTGCATACTCATCACTCTAGGTAGTAGAGTTATGGGTGGTCGACGAAGACAATCGGCTGTGGCTTTGGCTTTGCTTTTCCAATATTTAATTACCAAATAAAATTGTTGCAGGTAATTAATCCACTTGATTTTTCGAGCTGTATGTAGTTTCAACTAGGACGGGGAGAATTGTAAAGGATTATGGTCAGTAAGAATGACCCTTTCCTTGCCAAGAATATAGTTTTTCCATTGCTTAAGATCTTGTACAATGGCGTACAATTATTTTTCATAAGTTGAATACCTTCTAATAGTGTCATTGAAATTTTTGAAATGAAACAAAACTAGGTGAATTGATTGAGTGATCAGTGCACCGAGGGCATAGTTTGATGCGTCCATCTCAATATCAAAGGGCTTATACAAATCAGGTAACATAAGTACTGGTGCAGTACAAAGCTTGTTTTTGAGTTGTTCAAAATCTTGTTGTTGTGGTAGTGTCCATTTGAAGACAATTTTCCCATTTCCTTTAGTAAAATGATTCAAAGGCCATGTAATGTGGTTGAAGCCAAGTATGAACCGTCGATAAAAATTCATCAAATCAAGAAAAATTCATCAAATCAAGAAAAATTCTCAATTCATAAATTTTTTGAGGAATGGGCTAGTCTTTTAGGATTTGTACTTTTCTAGGTCGACATGAATCCCTGCAGAGTCAATTACATACCCCAAATATTTGATGTTGGTCATCGTAAATGAGCATTTGTTTATGTTCATATATATTCGATGTTGCTGGAGAGTGTCGAAAATTTGTCGAATCTATCCGACATGTTCTTCCCATGATTAAATCAAAATCAAGATATCATCAAGATAAACAATGACACACATACCGATGAAGGGTTGTTGAAGGTCAACCATATATATCATGAAGGTTGCAAGTGCATTGGTTAAGAGAAAAGGCATGATTAACCATTCAAACAATCCTTCCTTGGTCTTGAAAGTCATTTTCCATACATCAATGGACTCAATCGAAATTTGATGATATCCTGAATTAAGGTCAATATTCATAAAGAACTTAGCACCTTTCAGACTGTTGATGATTTCATCTATCCCATGAAGATGGTAACTAATCTTTACTGAAATTTTTTTGAGAGCCCAATAGTCGATGCACATGTGCCAAGTCTCGTCTTTCTTTGGAACTAGTACGATTGGAATTCCACAAGGAGAGGAGTTGGGAAAAATGTGACTTTAGTTGATCAAATAATGGATTTGTCTCTGAATATCTTTGTTCTTGAGAATGGATCTTTCATAAAAATATGTGTTAGGTAATGAAGAACCAATAGCAAGTTCAATGGAATGTTTTACCTGACTATGTAGCAGTACTTCGTTGGGATCTTGAAATACATTTCAGTATTCCTCAAGAGTGTGGTCGATTTGTTGTTGATGTCAAGAGTTATGTTGGTCAGTGAGTCGACTTGTAAAGGAAGTCTTCCTGGAACTCTGAGGCTTTATCATGATCAATATGAACTTCTGAGCATGATTGATAAGATTCTTTGTTTGTTTGGAAGATATCATAACAACTGTTGATGTGGGTTTTCGCTTTGGTATGTCGTACCATTCATTCCAAATTTTTACAATCACCTTCTGAGGTCATGACTGATATGTACCGTGTCAATCCCACAAGCAAGGTTTCCAAAATAGGGAATCGACTATAGAAAGTAGTGCCACATCACATAGTACTTCATCTTCAAAAGGATTAATTAATTAGGTAATTCTGCATTGGCATGTGATCCTTATATCTTGTCCATCCTTCATCCAACCCATATTATAAGGTTGAGGATGTGGAGTTGTGAAAAGACATAATTTATTCACTGATCTTCAGAAATTAAGTTCTTCTGGCTACTTTTATCCACAATCATATGTAATGGATTTTTCTGAACCCATATCCATGTATGGAACAGGCACTCTTGTTCCTCCTCATCGACGATAGTTGAGGCTGTTAGGGTGGTCTATGTTGAAGCCAATAGGGTTGATTCATCTGGTTCATATTCTACCAAGTTTTTGTTAGACAATTCTGATGTCAACAATTTTTCCAAAAATGTCTTCTGATCTTTGCATTCTGACGTATCATGCCATGTTGAATTGTGATAATCACACCATTTCCTGATAGGAGCTTATTTGTTGCGAGCCTTCTTGACTTTCTAAATTTTTTTATTATGATGATAGAGATTAGACAAATTTAGTTGAGAAGGGTGATTTAACTTGTCAAATTCAGTTGGTGACTTCTTGTCAGATATTCGACCTTTTGACTTGGTCACAAAATGTGATTTTCCTTTTTGTTTAGTTTTAAGCTTGTCGGTGAAATGAAATGCATTTGGAGGCATATTGATAGTCAAAAACTCCATCTCTTGCTAAATGTACGAGGATAATATGCTTACGTACTTTAGGACAAACAATTTCTCTTCTTCTTGGATGCCAAGTCTAGCCATGAGTCAATAGAACTCATCGGTGTAACTCTATACAGACTGGTATTTCCATTTCCTTAGTTGCTGCCACTTCTTATACTGTTGTTCAAGATACTTGTGAAGGTAGAATTACTTTTAGACGTATTAGACAAATTTTACCGATGTGTCTATGGGGTCGCCTTCTTTTTCCATCTTTTTCGATAGATTTTCTCACTAGCAATGTACGGAGGTTAAAATATTTAAGGATGCAATGGTGATATTTTCTGCTTCAGAGAGTTGATTTAGAGAGCAGTAAGATTCCAATTTTTGTAGCCAATTGTAGAAAGATACAACATCAATATTTCCTTCAAGATTCGGTATGTACATATTCATTTGCACTTTGTAGGGGATGATTTTGACGGATTGGGGTCTCATCGAGGATTCTCCTAATTAAGTTCAAAGCTAATCACATGAGAATCTCACTGAACTGGGTGAAAATTTTGGTTTGCTGGCGAGCCAATGATTTTTCTATGAGTTGCTTTGTCTCATCAATTGCATGTTTATTGTCTACTTCTTCGGTCATATTTTTTGAAGTCGAAGATACTGTCTACTTGTGTTGCTAAGTTTACGAGCATGTTTGAACATGCATAATGTAAATAGCTTCGATGGAAGTGTTGATGTAGCTTAAGATCTAAACAATCTCTAAACAATCTATTATCAAGATCTTATCAAGCTCTGATACCAATGATCAAGGTCATCCCCAGGTGCATGCTAGGGACAAAAATCGATTGAATGAGTCAAGCACTGTTATGGCGGAAGCATGAAAAGAATAAGTTAAAGAAGGAAACACACTATATAAACATAAAGTATACGCAGAGACAATATGCAAGAATTCAAACCAATTTCTATCAATACTTCTTTTCCATGAAGGATGATCGATTGATATATACTACAATAGTGTACATGTTTATATAGCATGTTTAGATGCTTGGGTGACTACCTGTTACGTTCAGTTACAAAATAATTTATAATGGTTCATAAATCCAACCTGTTAGAATAATCAACCCATAGTTAGCTACCTTAGACATTAATTAATCCATTTTTTGTTGTATTTTCCTAGTTTCCATATTCCACCTTATGCAAGTTGTCCTCCACACATCCAAAGTGGTCAAACTTGCTAAATTTGAGTCATGGAGCACTTGGGAAACCACTTGGAATCAAATCTGCTTTATTCCTGGCCTTCCTAGCGCATGTCTGCTTTTTCTGCTTTATTGCCTGCTTTTTCTGAGTTTTAAGGCAATTGGGAAAGTTTGGCTAGGTGAAGTTAACTTGTTTTTTGTCCTCATCATCCTCCACTCTTTTATCCTAAGAAAACCATGTATGAGTTGTCCTTCCATCATCTATTAGCTTGCCTAATTGATTTTTCCAATTCGTGAGCTCCTAGATAGATTTGGAAATTGCTTTATGCACATATGGGGGATTTGCTTAGATTTAGTAAGCCTGCTTTTGACCAACTTCAAATGGAATCTTCATGCATTCGAATATATCATGTAATTATTTATTGTGGCATCCTATGACTTTACAGGGTTGGCTATTGTACACTTATTCAATACAGATTAGTGTTCCGCTCCATATTCAGTCTCCTTTGTGAGTAATTTGCATGTGTAATTGGAAATTGTTGTGAGTGTAATTGTTTTAACACCTGGGTTCAATTTCCACATGGTATCAAAGCCTTTGTAGATCGATTTCTCTCCTTCCAATTTGTTATTGCAGGTTTGACATCATTGACTGGGAGCATTCTACTGACTAAAGGGACAATTTCTGAGCTATGGATCAATCTCAGAAGATCATCTTGACTCCATTTAACTTCTTTGAATGGAAAGAAGAGATGGAGATACTGTTGAGAGAAAAATTCCTCTACAGAGTGACTATGGAAATAGAAGCAGAGCCCAATTCAGCTGCAGATAAAATTAAATGGCACAACAGGAGGGATGAGGCCTATGGTCTCCTGTGTCTGAGCATATCCAGATACCTCCTTTTCCATCTTGATGGATTAACATCACCAAATGAAATATGGGAGAATATTGTTGAGATTTTTGGTAAGACAGATGAGATGAGGGGACATCAAATTGAAAATGAATTGATCTCCCTGAGTCCCAATAGCTTTGAATCCCTACAACTCTATTTTTCCAAGTTCAAAGCACTTGTTTTGCAGCTAAAACAATGTGGGATTGAAAAGAAGGATGATCAAATGGTTTTGGCCATACTCTCAAATCTTGGCCCTGACTATTCAGTGTTTGTTTTGACCTTCTATGCCACAACGTTGATAGCTCAAGCCTGGACAATGCCTATCCTTGCAGATTTCATGGAATCTCTCACACAAGAACAATATAAATTGGTGATGATGGGCACCATCAAACCTTCCAAAGACCAAGATCTGGTTGCTGGAGATTCGAGGTTGGATTCAAAAATCAAGAAGAAAGCTAAAAAGACACCTAAGCAAAAGAGAGACAAGAACAAGTCTCCAGAGGAGCCTCAAGGTTCCAAGAAGAATCCCCAGAAGAAGAAGAACAAAGGAGAAATGATCAAGTGCGCATACTGCAGTACGGGAAATAATTTTGAAAGCTCCTACATGAAGAAGGAAATAGACATGCTAACCCAACTCATGGAGAATAATGGCATCTCCCTTCCAGACAGCTCAAAGAAGAGGGAAGGAGGATCAAATTCAGAAGATAGAGAGAGAGTTCATGCATTGGTTACTGGCACATCAAGCTCACCTAGTTTCATCATTGATTCTGGAGCTTCAAGAAATATGGTTTCGACCAAGGAGGCATTCACCTCACTTGACATGTCAAAAGGTCCACCAATAGTACTAGGAGATGACTTTCTCACTGAAAGTTTGGGCAAAGGGAGGATTGATATTGACCATGGTAAGTTCAGCAATGTATTGTATGTTCCAGGTCTTGCCTCTAACCTCTTATCAGTGTATCAGATGACCCACATAGGGTCTCCAAAGAAGGTCATATTCTCCCCTGATGAAGTTGAGATCACAGAGATATCAAGTGGTAAAGTCATTGCGAAAGGAGTTGCAAATCACACTTCGAAGGTATACATGTTCTCACACTTCCTACCCTACTCAAACCCCTATGCTCTTCTGATTCATGCTAATGAGGCAAGCAAGCTTTGGAATGAAAGATTTGGCCACCTTAATTACAAGTATCTTTTTGATCTTAGTGAAAAATAAATTGTCATAGGGTTACCAAAGATTAGGTTTTCCAAAGGAGTCTGTCAAGGTTGCATCTTAGGAAAACACCCAAAGCATAAATTTGAGAAAGCTAGTCATGAGAGAACCTCTGCACCTCTTGAGTTGATCCATGGTGATTTTTCTGGCCCATTTCCTCATATGTCATTGAGTCAGGCCAAATATGCATTGACATTCATAGATGACTTTTCTAGGTATTGCTGGGTTTACTTCCTGAAACACAAGTCTGAAGTTTTTGGCCTCTTCAAAGTCTTTAAGGCTTTGGTTGAAAACCAGTCTAGGAGGAAACTCAAGGTCCTCAGATCTGAAAATGGTGGTGAGTATGTCAAGTATGAGTTCATTCAATATTGTGCAGATGCAGGTATTTAGATGCAGCATTCTATCCCTTACACACCACAGCAGAATGGTGTTGCTGAGAGGAAGAACAGATCACTGAAAGAGATGGCAACCTGCATGATGGAGACTAAGACTTTGCCACCAAAGTTTTGGGCCAAAGCTATAAAATGTGAAGCCTATATACATAATAGGGTGCCTCATAAATATATTGATGGTATGACTCCTTTCAAAGCATGGAGTGGGCACAAGCCAGATGTGACCCATTTCAGGATTTTTGGCTCAAGGGCTTGGGCTAGAATTCCAACAAAAAAGAGGAAGGCTTTGCAGCCCCAAAGCCAAGAGTGTCTATTTGTTGGGTACTCTAAAGATTCAAAATGGTACAAGCTGATAAAATTGAGAACAAACAAATCCTTCATTAAAAGGTGTGTTCAGTTTCAAGAAGAGCCCCTAGCAGCAGTGGAAGTTGGAGAATCCTCTTCACCACCAGAACCTTTGAATGTAAGTGAAGAGATAGTTGAACTTGCTGACTCTGATATGTCTGATAATGATGATTTAATTGCAGATCCTAACAGTCCTAAAAGACCAAAATGGGCATCAAATACCATTCATGCAGCTGGAGAACTAGCTGGAAATCCTAATGATCCTAGGAGGACAAGATCTCAGTTTGAGAGTGCTCTGTGCATGAAAGATCCTATGTTTGCAGAGAAATGCTATCTGATGGTTGAATCATACCCATAGACATATTAATATGCATCAAATGACCCAAGTTGGAAAAAAACCATGAAAGAAGAGTTCAGCTCACTCCAGAAGAACAACACTTGGGAGTTGGTTGATCTTCCCCCAGGGAGGAAGCTAGTTCAGTGTAAGTGGGTTTACAAAACCAAATTTGCTGCTAATGGTTCACCTGTGAAATATAAGGCCATATTGGTAGACAAGGGCTACTCACAGGTACATGTCATAGAATACAATGAGACCTTTACACTAGTGGCAAAGATGGACTCCATCAGGCTAGCCTTAGCCATTGCAGCTTCAAAGCAGTGGGAGGTACATCACATGGATGTGGAGTGTGATTTCCTAAATGGAGATCTCACTGAAGATATTTACATGCAGCAGCCTCAAGGATTTTCTACTTATCCATATCTTGTGTGTATGCTAAAGAAGTCATTGTATGGGCTTAAGCAAGCCCCCAGGGCTTGGTATGCCAAGATTGATAGCTTTCTGCTATCACTGAATTTTGTTCGATGCAAGTCAGATCCAAATGTATATTTGAAGCTGATTCATGGTTCATTAATGATCATTGTTTTGTATGTTGATGACCTTCTCATTACAGGAAGCTCAAAGGATGAAATTTTCTCCTTGAAGGATGCAATGAACCATGCCTTCTCAATGACTGATTTGGGCTTATTGAGCCAATTATTGGGGATCAAGATTGCTCAAACCAAATATGGAATCAAAGTACATCAGTACAAGTATTCCTTGGATTTGATGAACAAATTCAACATGAAGGATTGCAAGCCAAGCAAGACTCCTTTCCTTTCAGGAGTTAAGCTTGAAGAAGTTGATTCTTCACCTATGGTAAACAATACACTGTATAGGCAATTGATTGGATGTTTGTTGTATCTTACACATACTCAACCTGATATTTCTTATGCAGTACATGTGCCTTCAAGATACATGGATCAGCCTCATGAGATCCATTGGAGAGTAGCCAAAAGGATCCTTAACTTTGTTCAGGGAACAAGGACTCATGGGATCTTCTACAAAGCTAAATCTGATCTTGAATTGATTGGGTTTACTGACAGTGATTGGGTAGGTGACAACACAGATAAAAAGTCAACATCAGGATATGTGTTCATGCTTTCTGAAGGGCCAATCAGCTGGTCAAGCAAGAAACAGAGTGCCATTGCACTCTCATCTATAGAAGTAGAGTACAGAGGAGTTGTAAATGTAGCAACTCAATGTTTATGGTTGCAGGTGTTACTTGGTGAGTGTGGCTTCAAATCAGAATACTCAACTACTATCTATTGTGATAATCAGAGTACCATTCAAATATGCAATGATCTAGTTCAGAAACAAAGAACCAAACACATTGAGATCCATATGCACTACATCAGACAGCTTGTGCATGATGGCACCATTCACCTACTCTTTTGTTCATCTTCAGAACAAGTAGCAGACATCTTCAGCAAAGTTTTTTTGTGAGAAGACATTCAGCAATCTCAAATCACTGCTGGGGATTGCTGATCATGCTGTGAAGCATGAGTGATGACAAGATTTTCAAATTTTGTTTTACTATCCATGTTTAAGGGAGGATTTTTCCCACTGGGTTTTTGCCTCTTTCCTTGGTTAAATGGACATGCAGTATGTAAAGGGTGACTAAGCCTTGTTGCTAGGCCCTATAATTTTCTGATATTTTACTCATAATTCAGGCTTAAGGGGGGGTGTTAGAATAATCAACCCATAGTTAGCTACCTTAGACATTAATTAATCCATTTTTTGTCTTATTTGCCTAGTTTCCATATTCCACCTTATGCAAGTTGTCCTCCACACATCCAAAGTGGTCAAACTTGCTAAATTTGAGTCATGGAGCACTTGGGAAACCAGTTGGAATCAAATCTTCTTTATTCCTGGCCTTCCTAGTGCATGTCTGCTTTTTCTACTTTATTGCCTTCTTTTTATGAGTTTTAAGGAAATTGGGAAAGTTTGACTAGGTGAAGTTAACTTGTTTTTTGTCCGCATCATCCTCCACTCTTTTCTCCTAAGAAAAGCATGTATGATTTTTCCTTCCATCATCTATTAGATTTCCTAATTGATTTTTCCAATTCGTGAGCTCCTAGACAGATTTGGAAACTACTTTATGCACCTATGGGGGATTTGCTTAGATTTAGTAAGCCTGCTTTTGACCAACTTCGAATGGCATATTCATGCATTCAAATATCTCATGTAATTATTTATTGTGGAAGACTATGACTTCACAGTGTTGGCTATTGTACACTTATTCAATACAGATTAGTGTTCTGCTCCATATTCAGTCTCCTTTGTGAGTAATTTGCATGTGTAATTGGCAATTATTGTGAGTGTAATTGTTCTAACACCTGGGTTCAATTTCCACACAAAATTTGTAGATGACTAGAATACAGAGAGATACTCTGTTGATGTTTGACAGTCATCGATGTCAACAATGCATGTGTAGATGTTGTATGTCAAGCGCGAAACCTGTTGAGGTTGTTGAAGTCGGTTGTGTCGATGCTCGGACTTGTCGAATATGATATTGAACCTATATAAGTAGTCAAAGTGATAGAATTTGTTGAAGTTTGACAACATGCCAACTACTAAGTGTATCATGAATTGTTGCCTTGGAGCCATTGGAATTTCCCTGAAGTGGGAGCAGAGGTCATACTTGCCATTGGGTTGTGGTTGAGTGCGCCCTTTCTTATGGAATCATGTTGATGACTCAGGATTGACCATTGTAAAGTGATTTTTTTCCTACATTGTGTCTACAGCTGGGTAGAAGGTGGCACGATTGATTCTGGTTGCGTATTTGGAAAATATAAGTTCTTTATCTCATGTTTATTTAATTTATTTGGCTCTAATACCACATGTAATGTCTCCCAGGGATATAAAAGTGTGTCGAGGACATATCATTTACTATTTAAGGATAATTAGATAATTTTAGCACAACATATTAGTCAAACAAATATTTAATTTCATTTTTCGTGATTTAATTTCGACAAAATCCCTTTAATTACCAACAAAGTAAAATAAATTCAATAACTATTCCAACAAACTATCCAAGGGATGGTAAAGTTACTTAACATCATCTAACATTATCAAACGTTCAATTCAATACATATTAGAGGGGATAACCACTTCTAAAGGGTAATTATCTGCATTCATAGTTAAATTCTATTACACACAATTCTCGTCACCATCATGTACTGAGAACCAAAACACCAGAAATTGCTTCAATTCCTCAAGTGATGAAGTTAGATACTAGTTAGGATTCATATTTTCATATTTGTGTCCACAACTACCTCTTCCCTTTATGCAATAAGTGTTACCTACTTCAGTAACACCACTTGTCAATTGAGAATGAGCGGTGCCACCGCCTATTCCCTTTGAGCAAAAAGCAGTGCAACCCTAGAAACACTCTGTCTCCATAGTAAAAGAGTGGTGATCAAGTTTTAAAGGAAAAAGAAAATATCCATGAAGCTTCTCGAAGGAAAGCTTCATGACACCCTCATCTCTACTCTTATGGACCTCCTGGACCCGAGATCCCCCCTAGTAGGGTATCCCTTCCACCTCATCAACAATTTTCTCAACCATCCCTATCCTCCCAAGGGATATAAATAGTGTCTCACCCCTCATGGGTTGGAGGCGGAAAGTTATACCTATGCACCTAATTTTTGGCCAAATCTATGGTAAGCATAGAGAAGGCAAGTTGGAGCTTTGAGGATAAGACTTGGCATGTGAGGAGGCATCACAACACTAAAGCACAATTGTCGTAATCTATCTTCTTTTATGATTAATTCAATGATGGTTCCTTTCCCATAAAATGTATTGTGTTATAATCACTCATTTTGTTATCAAATTCCTTACTCACTAATATAGGGTTGTAGATCACTTTTTGGTACTTTGGATCTTGTTTGTTGTTTGATGTGCTTATTGTAGGTATATATATGGTATCTAGAACCATAGAAGGATGATACATAATACTACATGATAGATATATTAATTCTAGGGAAAATGCTTATCATTTTTATCACTCATTTGTTCTAGTTGTGAAGGATTCAAGATAGGGAAAAAAATCCTGTCTGCAGGAGGTGAGAATTTCCAGCAACAAAACTACTGACCAAGGAAGACATTCAAAACTTCTGACCTTTTTTGGTTTTTAGTTCTTGTCTTTATTCCAAACTTCAATTTTTTCAGTGATCATATATACTAGTTTTGTAGTGAGATTTGATTTCAATTTAACCAGATATGCTTAGATTTGAAACATATCTTCTTCCTATGCATACTTTTCCTGTAATATTTGTGATTTGATGCAAGTTGTTTCACTCCTAACTTTCTCTTTTTCGCTCCTTTTTTGTTTTGAAACCTATAGCAGACACCGTGCTTTCTGTAGGGACAAGAAGCAGTGCCACTGCATGTGCTCAGTGGACAATAGGAGGTGGCACCACTCTGTTTTAATGGACAATAGGAGATGCTCAAGAGGTAACACTCTATCAGCAACCTCTTTCAAGTGGTTCCAATTAGGGTTTTCACACCGCTGTGATTTCAAAAATTGATATGAGTTTGTTTCTTTTCTGAATCTGTTTCTGCCTTCATCCTTGAATATTCAACTATTAAATTCAAAATATGGAAAGTGTAAGGATATTTAGACACTTAGGAGTTAGTTAAGATCAACTTGTGTAATATATCCATTAGGTAAAGTGTGTTTCTTTAGTATGCATTAGCATGCATTTGTAAATACTCTAATCCGACGATCACGATATGTTCTAGACATAAAGTGATTTGACGGTTCAACTTCTCTTAGATCATACCTACCATTGATCTGTGGCTTAACACCTGATTGGTATACGATCTCTATTTAAAGAGAATGGAGGGTCCTTGGCTAGTTGATCGATTATGAGAAGCTCATTTGTAACTTTCTTCTTTTGCATAATAAATTGCTCCAAGTAGTTATTTGGCTGGGGCCGTGGACTGTTTCCCTCTCGAGGGTTTTAACCACATGACAAACATTGGTGTATTGATCTATGATATACTTGTGTGAAGTGGTTTCTCTAGGTGTTTGGCCTTTTGGGAGTATCGTGTGTACTCGAACATGTTATCAGATCGTTTATGAAGAGCCACTTCCGGTTTTGATCAAGATCTGGAATCAGTGTTGCTGAAACTTTGAAAGGATTTCTAGTTCTTGAGTTTTTGTGCATTTGTGGCCTATGGGAACTATTCCATTATGTCCAGAGCATCGTTTCCATTTGGAAATAGTTTTCATTTCATCGAAAAGTATTTTCGTTTGATCCAGAAACACCCATTTCGTCAAATCTGAAGGTATAATGTTACAGTGATGGGTTTGCTTTATTTTTTTTAAATATCTCATATTTTATCAGTTTTATTACTACTTTTTTTTTTAATTCTCAGACTGTTTCCTTCCCTGGCTGCGTATTCTCTTTTCTATGCACCTTGTGCGATCGCAGCGAATTAGAAACAGAAAGGGAAAGTTTTTATTTTCTTGTCTTCTCATTTACGTATGATCTTTGCCGTGCACCTTGTGCAATCGTGGCGAATATGAAACATTGAGAAAACTTGAAAACATAGAATTTTCGAGTAAGCTAACTAAGATCTAACCCCATAGTGTGGAAAGGAAAGCACGGAGAACAAGAGAGAAGATTAAAAAAAAACCCTTCCTATTTCCATTCTTTTACGTACCTTTTAAACTTAGCTCACTTGGTTCAAAGTTGCTTTATTCCTTAATAGGTCTTGAGTTCAAGTCTTATTAAGTTACTTTTTAGTGCATAAAATTTCCATTTTCAAGTTACTTTATTGTAAAAGTGAATCTCACTTGAATAAAATAAAATAAAAAGTGAGTCACTTAAGTCTTTAATTTATTGCGGCACTATTTAAAAGTAACATTATTGTAAAAGTGAGCATCACCTATTTTACAAAAGTGATTCATCTAAAAGAAACTCTCTTGTAAGTGATTGTCAAAGGTTCATCTTGGGAATAAGGGGGTTCTTTTTTTTAGTTGGCCAAGTTAATATCTACCACATGACTATTGGGGACATCTTCAACATTTTCTTTAATCAAGCATAACTTCATCATCCAAAATCTGTTTTCAATGTTGTTTTTTTGAAACAACCTAATTTTTCAAGCTCGTTGCATCTAGACAGTTAGTTTCTATTCTTGCAGTAATTATTTTACAGTATGGTCGCCCCTTGTGATATTATACTTACTATTTCTAACTATTTCTCATGGAAATCTTGTATGGAGGATTCTCTACGAACTAGGGTACTTTTCAGAATTACCTCAGGGAAAGTAACAGAACCCACTGATGATGATAAGAAAATAAAATGGGCAAATAGATGTGATGAATCTCATGGATTGATTGGGATGTCAATCTCTACTGATTTGTGATTCCACATATTTGGAATCGATGAACCTGATAAAGCTTGGGAAAAGTTGGAATCTGTGTTTGGTAAACAGAATGAAATTCGAGGTCATCAACTTGAGAATGAGTTGGTTTCTTTGAATCCAAGTGATTTTTCATGCATTCAAGACTATTTATCTAATTATAAAACTCTTAGACTCTTATGTGAAGAATTCAAGATTAAGAAAGAAGAAAAACAATGTATTTATCATATTCTTTCAAAACTTGGACATGCATATTCTATTTTTGTATCTACATTTTACTCCAAGAAAGAATCCTTTACTGCAGCTAGCTATCAAGATCCTAGTCTTGAATCCTTTTGTGATTCCTTAATTAGAGAGCAAGATAAGCTCATTCATCTTGGAATAATTAACAATGCAGATACATCTAGGAAATCCTTATTGTCCCAACCGAAAGAAAAGTCCAAGCCTCCCAAGAAACAGAAATTTCGTAATAATAAGACAAACAAGGGTTCCAAACCCTCTCAGTCATCTCCTTCTTTAGAAAATGACAAAGGATCCAAGAAAAAAGGAAAGAAGACTGAGTGTCATTGCAATTTTTGTTGGAAAGATAATCATGATGAATCTAAGTGTTTCAATAAGATGGTAGCCTTGGAAGCAGCAATGAAGAAGCACCACATCATCCTAGATTTGTCTTCAGAATCTACCTCTCATGGACATGTACTTTCTATTTTTTGTTACTCTTATATTGCATCTTCTTCTTCTACTTCAAATGAATGGCTCATGGATTCTGGAGCATCTTATCATATGCCAAAGGATCAAGCCATCTTTTCTACTATGCATGAATGTAACACCAAGCAAATATTTGTTGGTAATTATAGATCTCTAAGTGTTGTGGAATCTGGAACAGTTCCAGTAGAAAATGGTCATTTCAGTGATGTACTATGTGTTCCAAAAATTTCCTATAATTTGTTATCAGTCTATCAAATTACTCATTTGGGTGAAGGTAAAACTGTGATGTTTACACCTCACCAAGTTGTAATCAAGGATTTTAAAAATCCTCAAAATGGCCTTGCTACTGAAACTATTGATGATATTACCAGGTTGTACAAATTTAACAACTTTGGGTCATCACCTTTTCCTTCAGTTTTTGTTGCTCATAGTGATAACTTGAGCAAACTTTGGCATGAGCGATTTAGTCACTTAAATTATCACTCATTGCAACAACTATGTAAATATAATATGGTTATTGGTCTTTCAATGATATCTTGCAAGGATGGTGTTTGTTTCGGTTGTGTATTCAGAAAACATCATTGGGACAGTTTTGACAAACATGCCTCTTGGCACGCCTCGATTCCCTTGGAGATTTTGCATAGTGACTTGTGTGGTCCTCTTCCATATACTTCCTTTTCTGGTTTCAAATATTTCTTAACTTTCATTGATGACTACTCTATATGCACTTGGGTTTACTTCCTGAAACTTAAGAGCGAAGTATTTAACATGTTCTTGGCCTAGAAGGCCCTTGTTGAAAAACAATCTGGTCATCAAATTATTAATTTAAGATTTGACAATGGAGGAGAATATGTTAACAAAAATTTCACTACTTTCTGCACTGAACAAGGAATCCAATAACACATTTTTCCATATACGCCACAACAAAATGGTGTAGCTGAATGGAAGAACCACACTTTAAAAGAAATGGCTAATTGTATGATCCAATCTGAGAGACTAAGTCTTCAATATTTGGTTGAGGCCATAAATTGTGCAAATTACATATTTAATAGCACACCAACTAAAATTTTACAAGGTATAACACTGGAAGAAGCATGGAGTAAAATTAAACCAGATGTAAGTCACTTCCGTGTGTTTGGTTGTGAAGCATGGGCTCACATTCCAAATGAAAAATAGAAAACATTGCAGCCTAAAAGTGAAAAGTGCATATTTGTTGTATATTCTAAAGATGTAAAAGGTTATAGAATTCTTTAGCCACATTCTCATGATATAATATTTAGAAGAGATGTTAAATTTGATGAAAATCTCTTGGCCTGCGAGCCTAACTTGGCGGGTGTGCCATCTTTGGTTTGCGAGCCTGATTCAGTGATTGTACCTTCTTCTTCTTCTTCCAACTTCCTTGATAGGTTTCCAACTCCAGTTTTTTATGATGATAGTGAGAATGAAAATCCACCTTCTCCTGCTCATGTTCCTCCTATTGCACCAACACCAGTGTTTCGTCGATGGGTCCATTCAACATGTGAAGCAGCTGGTGATCTTGTCGGTGATCCTAGAGATCAACGTCGAACACGTTCTTAGTTTCAGCAAGCCTCTTCTCTTTTGGCTCAATTTTTTGAGAATCATGATCCAAATTTTTTTGCAGAAGCTTCAAGAAATCCAGATTTGGATGCAGCTATGGATGAAGAATATTGTTCCTTAATGGCGAACGATACTTGGGATCTTGTTCCTCTTCCAAAAGGAAGAAAACTTGTCAGATGTAAATGAGCCTACAGAACTAAGTATGCATCAGATGGAAGTGTTGAAAGACTTAAGGCAAGGTTAGTTTCCAAAGGTTTTTCCCAAGTTGAAGGGATTGACTACAATGAAACCTTTTCTCTTGTCGCAAAAATGAACTCCATTTGCCTTGTTCTTTCCATTGCAGCCTTACATAACTAGGAATTCCATCAAATGGATGTCAAGTCTGCCTTTTTACATGGAGATTTACAGGAGGAAATTTACATGGAACAACCTCTTGGATATATTCAGGATAACTCTAGCCTTGTCTATCTCCTTAAGAAATCCTTATATGGCCTTAAGCAAGCTCCTAAATCTTGGTATGCCAAAATGGATAGCTTTCTCCTTGACACTAGTTTTTCTAGATGCCATTCTGATCCCAATGTTTATACCAAGAAAGTAGGAAACCATCTTATCATACTTGTTCTTTATGTTGATGATCTTATCCTTACTGGTAGTGACCATAAACTTATAACCCATGTGAAATCCCATCTTAAGCAAAATTTTGAAATGTCAGACTTAGGACATTTGCATTATTTTCTTGGTTTCCAAGTCTTGCAAACCAAATAAGGAATATTTCTTTTCCAGTCTAAGTATGCTTGTGACCTTCTTCGTCTCTTTCACATGGAATATTCTAAACCAGCCCCTTCTCCCTTCCAGTCTGGAGTCAAACTTTCTACCTCTTATACTTCCCCTAAAGTAGATGCCACCTTATATCATCAGCTTGTTGGTAGTCTCTTATAATTGACTCATTCCAGTCCTGAAATTTCCTTTGTCGATGGTCGTGTTTCCTGTTATATGCAAACACCTCATGAAAGTCACTAGAAATTAGCAAAAATAATACTTCAATATATTCAAGGTATAATTCAGTTTGGGATTCATTACAGTACAGGGGGACACCTTTGTAGGTTGGTTTCACTGATTCAGATTGGGCTGATGATCTTGATGATTGAAAGTTTGCTGCAGGTTATGTTTTCAGTCTAGGATCTAGACCTATCACTAGGGCTTGTAAGAAACAACAAGCTCTTGCTCTTTCTTCAGTAGAAGCATAATATCGAGCCACAGTTAATGCCAGTTAGGAAGATTTATGGCTTCGACAGATCCTTTTAGAGTTTGGATTTGAGTAGTAGTAGCCTACTCCACTTTGGTGTGACAATCAAAGTGCCATCAAGCTTTCCAAAGATCCTATTCTACATCAATGCAACAAACACATTGAGCTACACATGCACTTCATCAGAAATCTTGTTCATGATCATGTTCTGGAAATTCTCTATTTCCCTACAGATGATCAAGTTGCAGACATCTTCACCAAGTCTCTTATAGAAGCGAATTTTTCTAAACTTCGATCTATGTTAGGAGTTTAGGAATGCGTACTTAAGGGGGGGGAGGCTCTAATGCCTCCTTCCTTCTCCTAATAGTGTCAATTTTGTAAATCCTTCAATCCTATCCCAAGTTGTTCTTAAGGGAGAATTTTAGGATATTTAAACAATTAGGAGTTAGTTAAGATCAACTTGTGTAATATATCCATTAGATAAAGTGTGTTTCTTTAGTATGCATTAGTATGCATTTGTAAATACTCTAATCCAACAGTCACGATATGTTCTAGACATAAAGTGATACGATGGTTCAACTTCTCTTAGATAATACCTACCATTGATCCATGGATTAACACTCGATTGGTCCATGATCTCTATTTAAAGAGCATGGAGGGTCCTTGGCTATTTGATTGATTACGAGAAGCTCATTTGTAACTTTCTTCGTTTGCATAATAAATTGCTCCAAGTAGCTATTTGGTTGGGGCTGTGGACTGTTTCTATCTTGAGGGTTTTAACCACGTGACAAACATTGGTGTATTGATCTGTGATATATTTGTGTGAAGTGGTTTCTCTAGGTGTTCATCCTTTTGGGAGTACCGTATGTACCCGAACATGGTATCAGAGCGTTTATGAAGAGCTGCTTCCAGTTTTGATCAAGATCTAGAACCAGTGTTGCCGAAACTTTGAAATGGTTTCTAGTTCTAGAGTTTTTGTGCATTTGTGGCCTATGGGAGCTATTCCATTTCATTCGGAGTGTCGTTTCCATTGCGAAATAGTTTTCATTTCATCGAAAATTGTTTTCGTTCGATCTAGAAACACCCATTTTGGCAAATCTAAAGGTATAATGTTACGGTGACGGATTTGTTTTATTTTTTTTAAATATATAATATTTTATCAGTTTTATTATTAGATCTCGAAGAATTCAAGGCTTACCACCTAAATTTCCTCCTGTTGTAGGAGAGAGCCCAATGGAAGCCACATACCAAGGTGTCATGGTTGATTCCCATGTGGAAGGGAATCTAGTTGTGGAAGTTGAGGAAGAATTTACTACTTATGATAATCCCTTGGTTGAACAGCCTCCTACGCCTGATATCACCTTTCATTTTCCAATGGAAGGTCAAGCTGGTTCATCAAATTGGGTATTCAATCACCTGTTTGATGACAACAGGGGGCATAATTTGGTCCTAATTCTCCTTTCTTGAGAACTTCTTTAGGTCAATCCATTTCTAAATATGGGACTACTAGACCTTCCTATGTTACTCCCATTAGGGAGGATCCATCGAATGAGGAAATTTTTAAGAGGATCCAACCATCTATTGATCGTTTACACAACTTTCAATAAAACCTTGAGAATATCAATGCTTCGCCTCTTCCTCATTGTGCAACCATGTCTGTTGTTTTACCCCATATTTCAGAAACAACCCCTCCTAGATACCATGCAATTTATTTGTCGCAAGTAGCTCCTAGTGTAGGATCACTGTCTCGAGGTTCAATAGCTCATGATCTAGGTCAACCCTCCAATCCTATTCCTGTAGTTCTAAATCCTGGGTCTACCTCTGGTTCTCCTATATCTTCTACCACTAGTGGGAAACCCCCAACACAAGTTTTTTCATTATTTAGTGGAGTTACTTCCAGTGGAAGAAATACCCCTACTGTAAGACAACTAGCATTCATTGTTCCATCCAAAAATACCAATGTGGTTATTCATCCTTTTAGTATAGGGAAAACCTTAGGGGTACAACCTGTAGTTAATCAACCTTCTTGGGGATATAATTACCCCCAAAACTAGCCACTTTTAATAAATGTGAATTATCAACATACATATTCAAGGATTGTTTATCCTAGAATTCCTTACCCAAGGAATATGTTTATGCCATGGGGGAAACCTAATTGGTCATTCTTGGAGGAACACCCATGAATACTCCTGGAGGCTATGGAGGGCCAACTTTTACACACTTTTGGAGGCCCACTTGGTGGAGGTCCACCTTTTGGAGGACCACCACCTATAGGGACACCTTCTGTAGGAAAACCACCTGGAGGACCACCATCGGGAGGTCCACAACCTGGAGGACCACCTCCACCTAGAGGAGGCCCACTAACTAGAGGACCACCTACACCTGAAGGAGTCCCACCACCTGGAGGACCACCTTCACCTGGAGGAGGCCCACCACCTGGAGGAACACCTCCGTCTAGAGGATGCCCACCTCCTGGAGGCCCACCACCATCAGGAGGGTCCTCGAGAGGATCATCTGTGAATCCAACACCCCGACAACCATTGTATCAATCGAATTATGGTCATATTGGTATACAGATTCCATATCAATATTACCAGTATGCACTACCTAATCAAAAAATTCCATTTTTGGAAACTTTGAACTTGCCTGATTTGTCTAATTTGATCAATGATTCATCCAACATAACCCTTCGTGTCCTGCAATTACCGTTAAGCTACCGTCAAACATTCCTAAGTTTTATGGGAAGCAAGGAGAGGATCCAAGAAATCACATTATGACCTTCCATCTATGGTGTTCTTCTAACTCCTTGATAGATGAATCAATCTGTTTGAGGTTCTTCCATTGAACTTCAACTGGTACGACTGCCAAGTGGTATATTGATCTTCCACAACATTCGTTTGTGGATTTCAACTTGTTAGCAATAGTTTTTCTTACCCATTTCCAGCTGCCTATCTGTTAGGAAATTGGTACGAATATTTTAACATCACTTGGTCAGAATACTTCCACCCATATATCATAGCATATTCATGAATGGAGGAGATGTTGGAGACTCATTAAATATCCTATCCCAATTAGCTGATTGGTTTACAAAATCCTTGTTGCCTCCCATTTCCCGTGATGTGGCTATGGGCAGTGCTATCACTGAAGAGCAGGCTATCAGTCGAGCTCAGTATCTGGACTTAGTTTATTCTCTGTCTGGAACTTTGTATGATTTGATTCCTTAAGCTCCTCATCCCAACACAAACCCTGCCAATCCACTTGCAGAAACTCCTGTTGATGGGGTTGTAAGTTCAATGCATCCCCTGTTAACAGTAAATCCTTCCAAGCAACATAGTACTTCTACCACTACTCCTTCTACACCTATGGCTTTTTCTGAGGTGAATGCTATTCAAACTTTGTAGAAACCTGGTAATAAAAATAAAGGAAAAGGAAAAGGTAAAAAGTCTAGAAACCAATAGGAGAACCCTAAGACCATGACCTTAGAGAACAAAAACAAAGGTAAAAGGAAGGCTAAGTATCCTTGCTTAATGTGTGGTGCTAATAAATTCATGAAAGAGTGCCCTCGTTGTGAAAAGATTAATCAGTTTTTAAAAAATAACCCTACGTCAATGGTACTTACTGATCCTTTTTCGTCTCAACAATAGTTGATTGATCACATGTATTCAGAAGAAACCTCTAAATATACTGAAGAGATCCAAATGATGTCCGCTGAAACTGTTAACTTTACTACTCGTAGTCATACATATGACAAACCAGTAGAGAAGAAGGATGAAAATACGTCTTCCTAGAATTTTTCTTCTATGAAATATTCTCCTCCACCTTCATCTAATGGTCCTCTTACGATTGAAAATCCTAAACTCGACTTGATTTTGCGCCCACCTAAGAGTATTATCCAAAAATCCGTATTTAATCCAAATTCTTGAGCCGCCCAATTCTACAATGTTGTTGAAGATTTGGCTCAAGAACCTTGTGCTATGTCTACACTAATGGTAATCTAAAGTTTCCCTATGCAACACAAAAATATGTTGACAGATTTAGGAGCCTTAGATCTGGATAACACTAATATGATTCATTTTAATGTGGAGGATTCCAAGTCTAGGTTACCCCACCAGCTCTCGTTTTAAATCATGACCAGGGTAGTTGGGTGAAAGGTCCATTGGACCATATTAGATGAAGGGAATTCCACCTCAATGTTGTCTATGTCTTGCTAGAGAGACATTGATTCTATCGAACTTACGAAGTCACCTACAACATTGAAATCTTTCGATAGACGAGGTTTCCAACCTCATGGTCTGTTACTGGCCCTATCAATTAAGCTAGGGGGAAAGATTGTTTCCATTCAAGTGGAGGTATTCGATGCTTTGTTAGATTATAATATGCTATTGGGGAGAATATGGTTTTATGCTATGACGACTGTCACTTTGACGATTTTTCATACTCTCCATTTCCATCACTTAGGGAAGATTGTAACTATTGACCAACTTGGTTTTTGATCACTTAATGTTACTCCCCTACTGCAAACAATATTCCTATGCTAGTGAAATCCCCTCCACCTTATCAATCACTTGGGATAGGAATGTTTAAGGATTCAACTCTCATGGGTCTGTTTCCCTCGACTCCTCCTAGTACGGAAGTGGCAACTATGAACATGATTTCCACAACCGATCACAATCCTAGAGGTAAAGAATTTGTTGAGACATATTCTCTAGGTTCTTGCAAATAACTCTACAATGATATTCAATATGTTTCTGATGTCTACTATGATGATCATCATCTAGTTCCATAAAATCCTTACCACCTACCCTATTGAAAAGATTCCCCTCTCCCTACTCTAGATTATCTCTCGCAGACTTTTCCGTCGGATGAGTATATTATGGAGATCATGAGTGTGCATGAACGTGTATGGGAAGATCATCACCAAATATCCTCTTTCCTTCCCAATGCCAATTCGGTAGACTCTGATTTTGTCTCTCTCATTAGTATTGATATTGTAAAAAATCTTCAAACTCCTATATTGTTACAAGGCACTGATTCTGAAGGAAACTTGTGTAACATTACTCAGACAACTCCCATTGACATATTAGTGAAGCTTGGAGCTGTTGAACATGTTCATGTTGGATATAACTGTTCAATTGAAGAAACTGAAAAAGTATAGAGCTTTGTTCAAAGAGTTCTGAGATGTTTTTCCTTGGATGTGCGAAGAAATGTTTGGGATTGATCTGTCCATCATTGTACACGAAATTAATACTTACCCCACGGTGAAACCAATCCGGCAAAAACTACGTCAATTCCATCCGAGGAAAGATGTGGCAATAAAATATAAGGTTGGGAAACTTCTGAAAGATGGTTTTATTTATCCCGTACCGCTAACTAAGTGGGTATCTAATATTGTCCTTGTTGCAAAGAAGTAGGGAACTATTAGGTTTTCATCAATTTTCAAGATTTGAATAAGGCTTATCCTAGGGAAAAATTTCCTACTCCACATATCGATCAAATCATTGAGAACTGTGCTATGAGTGTTATATTATCATTTATGGATGGATTTTCCAACTATAATCATATAGAAATTTTACACGCCGACCAGCATAAGACACCATTCATTTGTCCGTGGAGAACCTTTTCCTATTGGAAGTTACCCTTTGGTTTGAAAAATACCGGAGCTACATTCCAGTGGGTCATGTTTTATACTTTTCATGATATTAAACACATTGTGGAACTGTATCTGGATGACCTCCGTGCTCATTCACAACAACGAGAGGATCACCCAGGGTATCTTAGGGACATTTTCTTTCGATGTCATCATTATCACATTTAGATTAATCCACATAAGTTTGTCTTTTGTGTTGAGACTGGACATATTTTTGGATTCGTGGTTTCCAAATATGGCATCCAGATAGATCCTTTGAAGATAATTGCTATTTTGGCCTTACCCGCCCCGACCAATATTACTGAACTCCAAAGTTTGCAAGGGAAGGAAAACTTTCTTCGTCGTTTTGTATGCAACTTTGCATAAAAAATGCATGGCTATATGTGTCTAACATTACAGGAAATTTCAACTCAAAATGGGCCTCCTAAGGAAAATAATAAAATAATAGTTGAAATAATAAAATAATATTTATTAATTTTGAAGGAAGAAAATAATTTAATTATGCATCCAATGAGCTCTCTTGATCGAAATTTGAGTAAAACAAAAGGGAGATATTTTGAAAATATGAACAAAAAAGTAGTTTTTTTATGATACCTATCCCCAAATTTATATTAAAAATTTGTTNTATTTCAAATTTAAAGCAATTTCATTGGCTAACACATGATGACATGGAATTTGAATTAGGGTTGAAAGGCCCATTTTGAGTTGAAATTTCCTCTAATGTGAAAAAGAACACTCTATTATTTTGGGATGACAAGGCCCAAAGAGGTTTTGATAATTTGAAACACGCTCTGACACATTCACCGGTGTTGCACCCCCAAAGTTACTCAAAAGACTTTTTGCTTTATGTTTCCTCCTCCACTACTACCATTGATATGGTTCTGGTGCAGGAGGATCTCAATGGCCAAGAGAATGTAATTTATTATTTGATTAAGGGTCTTCTTGACTCCGAAACTCGCTATTCACATGTGTAGAAGCTAGTGTTGGCTACGATCATCATTGTGCAATGATTCCGTCACTACATTTTGCTACGCACCATAATTGTTCTCGCTGATCAAAATCCTTTGTATTACATTTTGACTCGTCAAGTGCTAGGGGGGAAGTATTCCCGTTGGATGGTTATCTTGCAGGAATTCAATCTCAAGTTCACTAAGGTTACTTCCAAGAAGTCCTTAGTTTTTGTATAGTTAATGTGTGACCTTCCCTATGCTCTCATGGAAGCTGATCCCAATGATTCATTTCTAGATGAATTTTTGTTCCTAAATAACACAATTGATCCATGGTATGGAGATTTGATTATTTATCTCCAAACCCAAAGGTTTCAGCCTGATATGTCCTATGACGATCACTGACACATCCATCACCACACGAAATATTACCTCATTTTAAATGACATGTTATACTATCGTGGTATCGACTCGATTCTCTGACGATGTCTTACACACGAAGAGGCTGAACAAGTCTTAAATGATTTCCACTCTAGAGCATGTGGCAGACATATTTATGGGATGGCTATAGCTCATAAAATCCTTCGCATGGGGTATTTTTGGCCCTCAATATTCAAATATTTTCATGAGGTGATTAAAAAATTCCCATCCTAATAACGTTTTTATCCCAAAAAGTGCACCCACCCTGCTCCTTTACACCCCGTCATTGTCATTATTCCTTTTTCCAAATGGGGAATAGATTTTATGCATTGTAAGTGTTATACCTAAATCCTATCACCATCATGTGATAAGATCCTTAACTTCCATGTTTTCCCTTAATCCCAACACTTGGAGTGGAAACTTGCTCTGTTTGTCAATTCTACTTGAAAAAACCTAGCACCACGCTTACCCTGTGGATGATGAGCGGTACCTGCTTAGCACCTCCTGTATCCTATTATATAGAAGAGTTGCCACTACCTATAGTCTTTGTTCTTAAATCAGTTCTCATCTAAACCGCTCTGTCATAAGGGAACAAAATCGATACCCTAGGTACAATGGGAAAAAGAGAAGTTTCTCGAGGCTTCTAGATCACAAGCCTTGTGTCCTCCCTTATCCCTATCATTATGGCTTATTTTGAGCTCAAGATCCCCCTTGATAGTATCTTAGAGCCACCTCACCCACCATTCTCTCAACTATCCCTATCCATTGAGCCTTATAAATACAATCTCATATCCATAGTTGAGGGGGAGAACTATAGAGGTATTGTTATGCTGTTGAATTGACTACCCAGTCCAAACCATTGGAGATCATAGAGAGCAAAGTTGGAGCTTATGGGGATGAAGTGTTTGTCTCATGGAGGAGTTTTTCAACACTAAGGAAACCGTTGTAAGCTTATCCATACATTCTTAACGCAAAACTAGTTTTCGTCCCACATTACTGTTGTTTTGATTTCACATGTATATGTTGTTAGATTCCTTAGTCACTAGCATGGATATGTAGATGATTTTCTGGTAGCTTTGATGTGCTTGTATGTTTGATATGTTTGCAGGTACATAGGTTCATAATCGAAGCAACATTCCAGGTGTCTACAACATTCAGGGAAGGTCTTCATCCTTTGTCATTCACTCATTTGTTCTAGATCTGAACCATTAAGAGCAGAGGAACAGCTTTTGTCCGCAGAAGGTGCAATTTTCCTGATAACAAATCTGGCAACTCCGCTGGGGAACAGTGCAAATATCAGTTGATCTAATATTCCTCAGCCCTTGAACTATTTTTTGAATCTAGGATCCATCTCCAACTCTCTTCAGTCATATCTGAACTATTTCGAATTTATATGCTCTTTTTTACTGTCAATTCATCAATTTTTGCGTTGATCTGATCAATTTCTATCTTGATTTTTCATTCTCCTTGTGTTTTGGATCTATTCAGGGAACCACACATGTACTATTGGAAACAATTGGTGCCACCGCCTGAAATCTGTTAGCCATAAGTAGTGCCATCACCTGAGTCCCGTTATCCAGAAGCGGTGCTCATCCAGAACCGCTCTGTCAATACCCCTCCAACGCGGTGCCAGGTAGGCCTTGTTCTAGAACTATTTTTTTATCATTTTTTGCAAAACTTTGAGTTTTTTTTCTTTCAGTCCTACACTTTCAAGCTTGTGTGTTAGAATATGAATGCTCATCATTGAAAATTTTGTGGTAAAAGATTGGTTTGGTTGAAGAATTCAAAAGCTAGATTAGGATTGTTGATTATTCATTTGCTTCCATGCTTGTTGGCTGTGATTGTGAAAGGATTTTTTTTTTGAAAACTTAGGCCTCAATTAGCTCTCTTTTGATATATTTTATGAAGAATGAAAGAAAAACCATTTTATTAGCATCTTGATTTCATTTTTTTTTCATAGAGGACTTCTTTTTGCTTTAAAAAAAAGAAATTTTTTTGATTGAGATTAGGTCATTATCATTATTGAGCATAAGGCATTGGATCTCTGATTAGCCTCACGAGCTTTCAAGTTCTCTGTGTTCTTTTGTCTCTCTTGCATTAGTACTATCTCACCAAAAGAAAAAATAGTGTAGTTTTAAGTTAGATCTATCTATGTTTCAGGAAAAATCGAAAAAATAGAGTGCATATGCATGTAGAGTGCTTGTTGTTTTTCTTTTAAGAAAAGAGACTCTTACCCTTTTGATTGCTTTCAAAATAAAAATTAATTTGGAATGTGTTTCTTGTATTTGGTTTTGATTTGTTCAAAGTAGTTGTTTGGTAATTTTTGGTTTTCCAAACGAAAAGAAAATACTCTCTTTCCCTCCCGTAGGTAGGCATACCACGAATGGTAAAGTGAAATATTAGCATATACATTATGCATGGTTTTACTTTTTCTGTCAAAATTCCATGCATTCACCTAACCATACACTTTAAAATTAACAGTAGTTATAGGCTAAAATTTACATAGCAATTTGAGTGATAGGCTAGAGACGTGTTCAGGCGTCGTTAAGAGTAGGAGCTGTCGTTACTCATCCGCATTACATCCCAAGACTTGTGCAGTTCTTCCACATACCGATGGTATATCGAACGGCCTTTCACGTACCCTTGAGGTATATAGAAAGGTACTTCACATACTTGATTGTATATAGGAAGGCCCCTTTTGAACAATTATGCATTAGACAACACTACTACCGATTTGAGCTCCCACGTACCTTGCGTATATCAGGATACCCCACTAGGATACATTATCTATATGAGAAAATCCCTTTGGCCATCTTTCTTGGAGCCATACACTGAAAACAAAATTCGCAGAGATTACTACACACGTACCCTTGAGGTATATCACGAGTGGCACCTTCTTGACAATCCTGGTGAGAGACCTGACTATCTGAGCTCCTCCTGTCATTTAAGTTTGCTTCTTTGGACTATAGCTTGAGTAGGGAAATTTTTGGTGTGTTTTCTAGTTTTGAGACCCTAGTTTATATAGGAACTATAACAACTGGCTAAGCTAAGACAGTCTAGAAGAGTACGGGGCTTGTCGCTTGATTTTATTCCTATTTCAGGAGAAAATCCTATGGAAGCTATCAGCCAAGGAGTTGCTACCAACTCCCAAGTGGGATAAAATGTGGTTGTAGAAAGTGGAGATCCATATCCTTCACACTCGCCTCCCTTGGTCCAACAACCTTCTTAGGGTAATACTTCATTCCATTCTCCCGTAGAAGGTCATGTTGATGATACTACCCATCCAGATTATGGTCCTAATGCTTTATTTTGGGATACCTCTATAGGACAAGCCATTGCCTCATTTGGCACCCGTTTAAACTTTTCTGAAGAAGTTTCACCAAATGAAGAAGAACATAGACAATACCAGACAGTTATTCTCCATGCACAAGAAATTGAGAAGAAAACATACAACATATTGGGCACACCACCACCTCATTTTGCAATTGTTCCTGTGGGATATCGTTCACTTGCTGATTCTATGAGACCCATTGAACTGATTCTAGATCACACTATGACTCCACATAATCTAGGACAAGTTCCCAATCCTCCCGGGTCTTCTACACTTGGGGCTCAACATTCAATTCCTATTTCATCAATACCTTCTAGTGCCCGGGGGAAACCCCCGGCACGACCTATGTTATCTATCACTGGAATTGTACCTAGTCATGGATAGACCTCTAGTATAGAGAACACTACAGTTTATGTCCCTCCTACCCACACAAATGTGGTTAACCCCCCATCCAGTTCAGGTGAGCCCTTGGGGGCACAACCTGTAACCAATCAAACCTCTTGGGGTTATGGTTAGACAGTGAATCAAGTACCTGTAGGAAACATTAATTATCAACTCGACCCTACAGGAATGCCTTATGCTGGAATTCCATATCCTAGTAATACTTTCACGCCATGGGGGCAACCTAACTAGTCTTATATGCCAGCTATGGGGGGTATACCTATACATACTACGTGGTGTGCCAGAGGACCACCTTATGGAGATCCTCCCCCTCAGGGGCCTAATGGTCCTAGAGGGCTTGGTGGATTTCCTCCTTATGGTCCTAATGGTCCTAGTGGTCCCAAGGGGCTTGGTGGCTTCCCTGCTAATGGTCCCGGAGGGTCTGGTGGCCCTCCTCCTAGTGCTTCTGGAGGATCTGGAGGTCTACCTCCCAGGGGTCCTGGAGGGTCTGGTGGTCCTCCTCCTAGTGCTCCAGGTGGTTCTGGTGGTCCCAATGGTCCTGGTGGTCCTAGAGGCCCCGACGATCCTAACCGTCCTGATCCCAGAAATCAACCCCCTGCGGGCGGATCTTTCGGTGGTTCTTCATCATAAAAACCTATCTATCAGTATACTTACGTTCCTACTGGTACTTATATGCCATATCAATATTACCAATATGTGCAACCTAATCATCGGCTACCTTTCCTAGAAACTTTGGACTTTCCTGATTTGTCCAAGTTGATTAGTGATCCCATTCGACATAACCCCTCGTGGCCTCCCATTCCGGTAAAGTTACTATCGGACATTCCAAAATTCGATGGGAAGCAGAGAGATGATTCGAAAAACCATGTCATGAAATTCCATTTGTGGTGTTCTTCAAAGTCCCTTATGGATGATTCAGTTCGTTTAAGACTCTTTCAGTGAACTTTCACCGGTACAGCCGTGAAATGTTACATTGAACTTCCACAACATTCGTTTGTGGATTTTGGCTCATTGGCAATTGTGTTTCTTACACACTTTCAGCTTCCTATCGTTATGAAATGGGTACTGATCTCTTAACTTCTCTTCTACAGAACACCTCCACCCACATATCCGATCATATCCATGAGTGGAGAAGGTGGAGAAGACTTATTAAGGATCCTATCCCGGATCAGTTGTTAGCTGATTGGTTTACTAAATCTTTGTTGCCTCCAATTTCCTGAGAGGTGGCTATGGGTAGTGCCATTACTGAAGAGAAATCCATTAGTTGAGCCCAATATCTGGACTTGGTCTATTCCCAGTTCAAAACTTTGTATGACTTGATCCCTCAAACTCCTCGCCCAAGCACCGATCCTACAAATCCACCAGTAGAAACCCCTGTTGATGGGATTGTTGGTTCAATCCAGTCCCCATTAACAGAAAAACCTGCCAAGAAACCCTAGACTTCCACCCCTACTCCTTCAACTCCCAAGGTTTCCACCGAGGTCAATTCCATTCAGAGTATTCAAACACCCAGCAACAATAAAAAGAAAGGTAAAACTAAAAACAAAAAACCTGGAAACCAACAGGAGAATCCCAAACCAAACACCAATGACAATGATAAAGGGAAAATAAAAGAAAAATATCCATGTCTGCTATGCGGAGGTGACCATTTCACAAAAGAGTGTCCTCGTCGGGACGAAATCACCCAATTTTTGAAAACTAATCCTGCACCCACAGTTCTCATGGATCCTTTTCCCTCTCAACAAAAACTGATAAACCACATGCATAATTAAGGAAACTCTAGTTCTTCAGAGGAAATTTTCATGATGTCCTCGGATACTATTAGTTTGCAAACTTGAAGTTAGAGTTATGACAAACCCACAGACAAGAAAGAAGACAATTCTTCTTTAGGAAAAGCTCCCTCTACTGGTTCTCTCGAGTCCTCATCTACTGTTCCCCTAACCATCGAGAAGTCTAATCTCGACATGGTTTTGTGTCCACCCAAGAGTACTCTTAGGAAGGTTGTTTTTAACCCTAGTGCTCGAGCTGCTCAATTTTATAATGTAGTTGAAGATATCACTCAGGAACCATGTGCAATGTCTACCTTGGAAGTACTCTAAAGTTGTCCTACACAACGCAAAAACTTGTTAACTGCGTTAGGAGCTTTAGACCCATACAATACTAATTTGATTCATTTCAATGTCAAGAACTATAAGTCTATACTACCTCACAAAATCGCTTTCCAAATCATAACGAAAGTAGTCGGAAAGAATGTCTTTAGAACTATTTAGACGAAGGAGCTTCAACTTCGGTTTTGTCCCTATCTTGTTGGAAAGCTATTGGATCTCTCAAGCTTGTAACATCGCCTACGACTCTGAAAGACTTTGATGGATGAGTTTTCCAGCCCCATGGTCTCGTACCATCCCTTTCAGTCGAGCTTGGGGCCAAAGCTATTTCTATTCAAGTGGAAGTAGTATATGCCCCATTAGATTACAACCTCCTTCTCGGAAGAAATTGGTTTTGCACCATGACTGCTGTCGCTTCGACGGTATTTTGAACTGTCCAATTTCCGCATCTAGGGAGAATTTTCACCATTGACCAGCTCGATTTCTGTATGCTGGATGTTACTATCTCTATGGCTAATAAAATATCTATGTTAGGCCAATTCCCTCCTCCTTACCAGTCGATTGGGGTAGGCATGTTGAAGGATTCGTGCCTTCTGGGTATTTTTCTGTCCACTCCTCCTAACACAGACACAGCGACAGTAAATATGATTTCGTCATTTGATTATTATCCAAAGGAAAAACAAATTGTTGAGTCCACCTCGTTGAGTCTACATGAAGAAATGTACAACGTTATTCAAACCCTTTCCAATGACCACACTGATGAACTTCATCTGATGGCTTTGGACCCTTATCACCCGCCCTACTGGTTAGAACCCTGTCTTCCTATTCTGGATTATCTCTCCAATACTTTCCCCTCCAATGAGTCCAATATGGAGATCATGAGGACGAATGAGCCTATCTGGGAGGATCATTATCTTAGATCCTCATTCCTCCCCAACACCAGTTCGGTAGACCATGATTTTTCATCCCTTTTTTCCACTAATATTGTCAACACACCTCAAACCCCTATATTGTTGTAAGACATAGATTTTGAAGGAAACCTATTCAACATTACTCAAACAAATCCAATTGACATATCAGCCAATCATGGTACCCTTGAGCATGTTCATGTTGCGAAGAACTGCTTGGCAGAAGAATATGAAGCATACAGGGCACTTTTCAAAGAATTATGTGATATTTTTTCCTAGTCTTATGAATAAATGTTGGGGATAGACCCATCCATTATGGTTCATGAAATAAAAACCTATCCCACTGCTAAGCTTGTCAGGGAAAAAATAAGGCAAGTCCATCCACGGAAAGCCACAACTATCAAAGTTGAAATAGACAAACTTCTCAAAGAAGGGTTTATTTATCCCATACCCCTGACGGAATGGGTATCGAACGTCGAACCTGTCAACAAAAAATATGGCACCATTGGAGTCTGCATTGATTTCAGAGATTTGAACAAAGCTTGTCCCAAAGACAACTTTCCCACTCTGCATATCGACCAAATTATCGACAATTGTGCAAGAAGTGTCATCTTCTCATTTATGGATGGCTTTTTGGGTTATAATCAGATTGAGATTTTACCCACTGATTAGCACAAGACGACATTCATTTTCCCATGGGGAACCTTTGCATATAGGAAGTTACCATTTGGCCTAAAAAACGTCGGAGCCACTTTCAAATGTTCTATGTCATATGCATTTCATGATATAAAACATATTGTTGAACCGTACCTTAATGACCTCCCTGCTCATTCACAGTGACAGGAGGACCACCCTGGTCATCTTAGAGACATTTTCCTGAGATGCTGTCATTATAACATATGACTCAATCCTCATAAATGTATTTTCTACGTTGAGACGAGATGCCTGCTAGGTTTTATGGTTTTTAAGGATGGCATCCAGATAGATCCATTGAAAATTGCTGCTATTTATCTCTACCAGCACCAACCAACCTTCTAGAAATCCAAAGTTTGCAAGGGAAGGAAAAATTTCTTCGTCGTTTCATGTGCAATTTTGCAGAGAAAACACACGGTTATAGGAATCTCCTTAAGAAGGACACTCCATTCTATTGGGATGACCAAGCCCAATGAGCCTTTGATAATCTCAAACATGCTCTGACTCATTCACCCGTGATGCACCTCCCAGATTATTCAAAGGATTTTCTCTTATATATTGCTTCCTCCACTACTACCATCGCTATGGTTTTGGTGCGGGAAAATCCTGATGGTCAGGAGCACATGATCTACTATGCTAGTAAGAATCTTATGGATTCTGAAACCCAATATTCACGTGTGGATAAATTATCATTGGCCACGGTCATTGCCGTTCAAAAATTTAGTCACTACATTTTGCTCCGCACAACCACCGTATTGGCAGACCATAACCCTATGTACTACATCCTGACTCGTCAGGTGCTTGGGGGCAAGTACTCCTGATGGATAGTCATACTATAAGATTTTGATCTAGAATTTTCCAAAGCCACATCAAAGAAATCCTTGGTCTTTGTCAAGCTCATGTGTGATCTTCCCTGTGCTTCAGTGGAATATGAGCCCAGTGATTCATTTCTGGATGAATTCCTATTCCTGATAAGCACTATTGACCCATGGTATGGAGATTTGCTCATTTATCTCCAAACACAAATATTTCAGCCAAATCTATCCCGTGACAATCACCGCTGTATCCATCACCATGCAAAATACTACCTCATCTTGAATGACACTTTGTATAGACATGGTATCGATTCTATTCTCCGACGATGCCTTACCCATGAGAAAGTTGAACAAGTATTGAATGATTACCACTCTGGAGTGTGTGGCGGTCATTTATCTGGGATGGATACAGCCCAAAAAATCCTTTACACTGGCTATTTCTGGCCTTCAGTCTTTAAATATTGTCACGAGGTTGTTAAGAAATTCCCACCCTGTCAACATTTTTATCCAAAAAAGTGCACTCATCCTACTTTGCTACACCTTGTCATTGCTGTTGGCCCTTTTTCCAAATAGGGGATTGATTATATGCATTGTACACCTACCTCAACTGGGGGGCATGGTTACATCATCATAGCCATGACTATTTTACAAAGTGGGCTAAGGCCATGCCTACATATGCATAGGATGGTAAGACTACTGCTCTCTTCCTATCCAATCATGTGATAGCTAGATTCAGAGTCGTGCAGTCCATAGTTACTGATCACATATCACTTTGCTGTAATCAAATCATGGAGGAAATAAGTGCCAAGCTAGTTTTTCATCATGAAAACTCTATGCCCTATTATCCGCAAGCTAATGGTTAGGTTGAGGCCATTAACAAAGTTTTGAAAATGATGCTTCGTCAGATGGTTGGAAACCATAAATCCAACTGGAACCACATCCTTTTCTCCATTCTTTGGGCTTATAGGACTTCGGTGAAATAGCTACTGGTTTCACACCTTTCCATCTTATCTATGGACTCGAAGCTGTCTTACCAATTCAATGTTAGATTCCATCCTTGAAACTTGCCGTTGAACTTCTCCCAAACACTTTCGCAGAGGAAGAGAGATTTTTATACTTGAACAACCTTGATGAAACTAGAGGAGATGTTTCCTTGGCTAATAAGGCACACAAGAAATGCATCAAGGCACAATATGACAAGTCTTTCCAACCTCGTGCCTTTAACGAGGGTGACCTAGTTTTGACTTATGATCAAAGATATGACAAAATAGGGAAAGGAAAGTTCGAATCCATGTGGTACCATCCTTTCATTATTTCCAAAGTTTTAGAGAAAGGGGCCTATGAGCTCATGGACTATGATGGAATCCCCTTAGGACAACCTCGCAATGGGTTGTACCTAAAGAGGTACTATGCCTAGATCTCTCTTGGACAATATCTTGTATATATGTATATTACTTGACTTTCAGTGTGCTTAAGTATTTTCAATATGGTTTTGAGTTTAGTGTCCGCATCTATTTACACCATGTTTTGTTCATGCAGAGCAGATGTCTTTCTATAGCTTCGTTGATGGTGCTTTCCACCACACCTTGAATCTTACCTCAGCTGCTTGGGTTCTCTATTCCCCAGCTTACGATTTGGTCAGTTTAGGAGTGATTTGTATTTGTCCTTCTACCAACAATATCACTGAGTATCGAGCAGTCATAAGTCTTCTGACTGAAGCTGCATCCCAATATGTTCACAACTTGGTAGTTTTGATGGACTCACAACTTGTGGTTTGTCATGTAAACCATGTCTATACCATTAGGAATCCTATGATTCTTTGTCTCTTCTAGAGGGTATGTTTTTTAGAAAGGTCATTTGAAACCATCACCTATAGGCATATCCCTAGGGAACATAATGTAGTTGCTGACTCATTGACTAATTACATCCTAGATTGGCATATCGCCCATTCATGACATGAAAATCAAACATGGTTTATTGTAAATAAACTATAAAAGACACATAAAACTCATGTAAAATAAATTCACTATTTGGGACATATAAACACCAAGTAAGAAGTCTGTATATATATATATATATATATATATATATATGAACATGTTTTACAAAAAATAGGTCACGAGACCTCATCTGAAGCATGTAGGATTTCAGGTAAAAAAATTATCATACAAAAGTCCTGAAGCTATCAACTTTCAACGGATACATCATGCGTCTAATGATGCTCGTGGTAACACATCACTGCCTGGCCTACTCTACGTAGTAGTCTGCTAAAGTGACCGGGTACTCCCACTGTAGGCCTCTGATACCTTAGTGGGAGGTCATCAATCGAGGCATCCAGGATGTCTAGAGTCAACCTCTCTAGGTTTTCCTCTAACTCCCCTGTCACATCATCACCCTGTGGTAAAAAATGGGATCTGGATCCCCTGTCCAGAGGGGAGGCTCCCCCAGGTCATGCTGCTCCGAAGTCTGCATGAAAACATTCAAGTCTCGTTACTAAACATAAAAAATATAAAACATCAAAACATAAAAACACTATTTCCATTTTAGGGTCTTTTGTTTCTTACCGATATTACCCCACTATCCACCAGGTGGGAGTGGTAGGTCAAGGTCACCACTAAAGTCAGTGCCTACATATGCATATTCCTCCACCACGAGGAGCTGATCTCTCAACCATCGAAAGAACGGGTCACTAAAATTTACCTTGCCTCTACCCACTCCAGTACGGAACATAATCCGGACCCACCTTTGCATACAAGGGTCCTGTGCCCTCAACTCTGTAAAGACCACTTGGGGTCTCATCTGTGGAACCCTCTCGAAAAAGAAGCACGCTAGAATGTAACCAAAACCAAATTGCTTCAGCTCCCCCTGCTAACACTTGGTTAGCTGATCCTTGAAGATCGAAAATAGAGCTTCTGCCCAATTGGAGATTGTAGGCGCCATCACTACAACAAAAACCTGTGATTAGTCTCTCTTTTAGCTTCCTTTTTAGCGTCCACTATCACTTTTAGTGTATTTTTTTTTATCATTTTTTGGACAAAGTGGATGCTTTTCCACGGGATGGTGCTTTTAATGGCGTTATTTTCATCCATTTTTAAATGCTGGTGGTATTTTGGATGCTAATTAGCATCCCAATTAGCGTCCTAATTAGTGTCCTTATTAGCGTCCCAATTAGTGTCCCAATTAGCATCCCAATCAACATCCTAATTAGCATCCCAATTAGCGTCCCTTTTTAAAATTTGGTGTTATTTTGGACGCTAATTAGAATCCCAATTAACATCTAAATTAGCATCCCAATTAGCATTCTCATTAGAATCCCAATTAGCATCCCAATTAGCATCCATTTTTAAAACTTGGCGCTATTTTGGATGCTAATTAGAATCCCAATTAACGCCCCAATCAGCATCTTAATTAGCATCCCAATTAGAATCCCAAATAGTGTCCCAATTAGCATCCCAATTATCATCTCTTTTAAAAGTTAGCGCTATTTTGGACGATAATTAGCATCCCAATTAACGTCCCAATTAGCATCCCAATTAGCATCCCAATTAACGTCCCAATTAGCGTCCACAAACGCATCCCATATAACGCTAAGAATAGCCTCCAAAAATTGTCATGAATAGCATAGCACCATATATTAATCCAGGGTTAGCGACAAGAATTGGGCCATGAATTTTGAAAGGAAAAAGATTCAACATAGCGCCAAGCATAGAGCCAGGAATTTCTCTTAGAAAAAATACAACATAGCGCCAGGTATAGATCCAGGTATAGCACTTGGAATAATGCCAGAAATTTCGAAAGAAACTGCGCTAGGAATTCCACTAGGTTTAGAGCTAGGGATTATGTTCAGAAAACGTCCGACATAAAGTCAAATATATCAACGTCAATTCCATTGATCATGATTCATGTGACAACATTTTTTGTGATGCTATATTTTATTTATGTAGAAGGAGTTCATGCCCACAAAAAACATAAAATTATTGCATATCTCCCTATGATCACTGAGTGCATAGCCCCACACACCTCCAATCGAAGCAAGAATCAAGTGTGTTTCTGGATCTAATTATCGACAAAAACAATCATTGGGATCTACGACCTTTGCACCAAGAACCATACTCTATAATTCTCCTAACTTGTTTGCACACATTAAATATCCCAATTTAACATGCAAAGACACCACACCAACAAAGATTTATCTCCAGTAGTGGCTTATGGCCCGACGGATGGATTATGAGCCCCAAATAAATGTTATGGTCTAAGACTATTTCTTTTCACATCAAACCATGGGACATGAATTGAGAACCATCCTTGGTAGTTTAAACTTGAAAATCTTAACAATATTACACTTAAAAGCCAAAATTCCTTATGGAGGACATGTATGTTAGCTGGGGCCCCATAAATGGAGCATGAGATCCTTATGAAAATATGTAATGTGAGATTTTATATGTGTACATATACCAAGGAATGGGCCTTTAAAACTATCCTTAGTTTTCTAATCCTCAAAATGATGACCATATATCACATGTATGTTAAATATTCCTTATAAAAGCTCTATGTGGTGGCCTAAAAGACCGTGCATGGACCATGGGACCTATATGGAATTGGTAAAGGCTTAGACCCTCCTTAATTTAAATATTGGTTCATAACAACCATCCTTAGTGTTACAAATCTTGATATGGCCACCATATTCCTCTTGTAGGTTAAATTTTTCCTATGAAGGGCTTACGTGATAACTAAGGCCCTACACATTGCCCATGAGCCATATAGGAAAATATTGGTGTAGGGCTTTGTATTTTTACATTCGATTATTGAATGGGAAATGAGAACGACAATTAGCATCCTAAAGCTTTAAATGAGCACCATATCCCTCTCACATGCAAAACTAAGGTGGCTCGAGGCCCCACACATCGCCCATGAGCCTTAAGGACAAATGTTATGGAAAAAAAACCTATATCTTGGCACCAAACCATGTATTAGGCACTAAAATTAACCTCTACTGTGGAAAACCTCAAAATCACCACCATAATGCACTTGAGGGATAATATTCACTACTAATTTCCTATGTGGTTGTTGTGGCCCCATGCATGACCCATGAGCTCCACAGAAAAATGTTATGGCTCAAGACCTTGACTTTCAACCCTAAAACATTTTATGATTCTGAATACCATCAATGGTTTGCTAAAGCTTGCAAGAAACACCATATCTCACTCATATTCAAGAGATTCCCTTTGTAGAACTTGTGTGGTGGTCCAAGGCCCCATGTATGGACCATGAGATCCAAAGACAAATGCATGGGTCAATAACTTGTATTTTTGTATCAACCCTAACTTGGACACCAAGAAAAATCCCCATTATAGGATCATATATCGTTGGCATGATGAAGATTCCATTTGTAAGTTCTGTGTGGTGGTGGAACATTGAAGGAATGGTTAAATTTTTAATGAAAGTGTTAGAACTAATTAATATGCCATTTAAGGTGTAATACCAAAATAATAATACTAATAATAAAATTTCATTTTATAAATACTTATGTGAACACAATGGACCATTACGATGCCCTTGACCATCGTGTAACATGCATCTGCATAGAAAATATCTAGTCTACATGTCAGATATGGTCATCATTTTGAAAACTATGGTTCAAAGAGCTAATAAAAAATTCTTATATCCCCTAAATTGCAAGATTTAGATGTAATAAATTATTATTTAAGTATGAGATTGATAGAAATAACATTTTTATATGCTAGATATATTAGGAAACTATTCCCTTTGGAAAATCATCAAAGGGTTTCTTGATGCATAGATTGTAGGTTTAAGACTGCTGAACAATAAAAAAATTAATTTGCCATATATATTTAAAAAAAATGAACTTAAGCGAATTCATGCCCACTAAGGGCTTCCTATTTGATTTCAACTTAAAGATTGTACTTGAGATATACCATTCCGATCTCAATGTTGCCTTGTGTTTTTTGATCAATGTCCTTATCTTTTAGTGAGACTTGAATAGAACCAATAAATACCTTTGTAGGGGAAACCAAGAATGTGATGGGTCACTATGAAAGTACAAGATCCTAGATAGGAATACAACCATTTCAAAAATAATCTTGTAATATGATTCCAACTTCTTAATTTTGTTTATGTATAATAAGCCAAAATATTTGAAATCTATGCATTCCTTCCTCTCTGGTCTTCAATTTGATTGGTCATTCTTCTATTGAAGTGTGAGAGGGCTACCTAGATATCCTCTTAATGTCATTCATTTCTCCATTGATTTCTTTGTAGGTTTGAGGTCTCATATATGCAACAACTAAAGTGACTATGAATTTTCATTCTTTTCCAAAACCAACAATTGAGTTTACGATGGCAAACTAAAACAACTCCTACCCCTAATGCAAAAAAATTCTCATGACCAACATAAGAAGAGTTAATCAACACTCAAACTAGATTTGATCCACAATACCAGATTATAACTAGAGCCAATCCATAGAGCTAGAGGAAGCAACACATTGCACCTATAACCTACCTCACTAGATATATTAGTGCCCAACCACACCCAAAAACCCCCACTTTATCGACTTTCACATATTGCTTGCTAAGAGCCAAAACTACATCTAATTTCAAAAATGAAAATAACATCTTCAAAACTCTAATTTATCTCACTTTATCGACTTTCACATATTGCTTTCTAAGAGCCAAAACTACAACTAATTTCAAAAATGAAAATAACATCTTCAAAACTCTAATTTATTGCTGCAAGGTTGATAAATCTCACCTCTTACTTGAACAAATGAGTAGGTACTTAATACCAATATCTTTAATGCCCATCCTTTCACCTTAATGTTACGTTGAATCTTGTCTCCTAAAATCACTTCCATTAAGTTTTAGTATTCTATACTTATAATCTTCATGGGAGATGAGATATAAGAGGTACTGTATCTTATTTATACCCATCATTCCAACATCTAACGAAACAACCTTATTTTCTTTAAAATGTACTGAACTATTAAGTCTTATGAGGACTCATGATATAATTCTATATTTGTTTTGCCAACATCTAATCTCTATGAATGAATCTCTCTATACAAGTATCTTGAAGATACAATTGATTTTGCAAATGTTGAATTATCATTGTAGAGTCATCCATTACAATAAGATTATTGAATTATCATTGTACAATTCTCCATAGTTCTCCATTACAATAATATTTTTGATTATCTTGATTTGAGTATTTTTAAGTTAATACCTCTACTTGATTGTTAATAATTTCTCTCAAACTCTAAGTGAATTTTTTTTCTTAATTCGTTAAAAATTATTCCACCATAAATGCTACCCTATTATGAACTAATTAACTTAATCTATATGCTAACTGCCACCCTATTAACTAATTAACTTAATCTATACCATAATATATATATATTAAAGCTAAATAATTTCAAAAAATTTAAAAAGCATTCCCTCCACAACCACTAAAATTTGAGTCCTACTATGTTTCACAGTTCCCCTGCTTGCTTGGAACGGATTTACCTAAGCGTGTTAGTTCAGATCCCTTCTTATTTTACAGACTGACTGCCTATCGACCTATATACTGGAGAGCTCATCGAACACAAAGAAATGGGCATACTGAATAGCGAACGCAGGCAGAGGAATGGGTATGCCTTATTTCACTCATTTTAGGATCTACTGATAATAATATTAGGGATTTCACTCATTTTAGGATATACAACAAATCGATGTCTTTGTGGGGAGTGTTGATTCTACAATAAATAGATGTATTTGTAGGGAGTGCCCTTGCAAACATGTATGCCAATTTTATTGGGAGATCAACACTTCGGGACAATCTCATTGTAGGTTATTGTTTCTCGAATGAGATTTATTCTTCATAAACACCCTTTGTGCCCTAACTCGGGCCCCACCCCTATGCTTCAACATGACCAAATAACATAAACAAAATCTTCTTAGGTAGTTTATTGAAAACATTGAGTTAATTAGGAATTTTTATGGGATTATTTTTCTTCTTCAAAATATTTAAATGAAAGTTAACTCAATTATGATTTGAAATAGCAAATGGTGATATACTAGGACTCAACAATACTTGTATTCAAAGGTTTTTTGTTTCCTTTATCCAACTAGTATATTGATAGATTGTTTGCCCCCATTCATGTACACCTTGGATTCTCTTGGCCACCTCTTACCTAATAAGTAGGATATGATTGTGATTATCATGGAGGATGTTTATACACAATATATACAAGTCACTTAGATTGCCCCTACAAGATTTGAGACCAAATATGGTCTTTTATGCATAACACTTCCCAAGGATCATGTATGACCTCATAATATGCCCCCCTACATGCTTCAACACTAGATGCATGGTCTTAGGATTCCATTAGTCTAGTTTAGAGTGAGCTCTCATAAAATTTGAGTTGAAGTTGAGCACCAGATGCCATGGGAGGATAGATTATGCCAAATCAACCATAGACAAGAAACAAAGACAAATAACACTTTATATTCAAATGCCCTTGTTACTACGAGATACGTGGTCAATTCCACTACATGTTCAAGGAGTCTCATAACTTTCTCTCCACCCTTTTCTAGTATCCAAACTAGTGGTAACTAGTGTTATTCTTAGGAGAGGCACTCATGTTCAGAGCACACATTCTCCACCCCCCACTCAATTGGAAACTACTAAGAAAATTGCGTATTTATTCTCAGTGCTTCTAGTGGATAGGGGCACTAAAAGGTAAGTACAATATGACTGCATTCCAACCCCCAAACAAGAGGTCTAACAGATTTGACTCTTTACCCTGACTAGAAATCCCTTTATATGCATTATGAAAGTTCTTTTTTATTCATCCTTACCCGGACTAAAAATCTCTTTATATGCATTATAAAAATTTCTTTTTTATTCATCCTCATTTACGAGGTAATAACGAACTCAATTCTCAATCCAAACCATGTCAACTTTACTATCATCCACTAATGATACATACCACTTCAACAAGCCTCCATTGACCCTAAAAACACATCTATTGTACATTAATACAAAAGCCACAAGGCATAAATTGTACATACCTATACATAGACAAATTTATAGACATAAACAAAGTGTTAGAGACTCTTCCTCGTGTAAAAATCATTTTATTAGATTTTAATGTTCTGAGCGGCGGTATCAGCAGAAGCAGGGGTGGGCAAAGCTCATCATCTGAAATGGTTCATGGATTTTCTTTCGATTTAATTTCAAGCCCTTAAACCGTAGATTTCAGGATGAAATTTTATATTCGCAGTAATATTAGATTACCCTTTCGCTACTTCTGCTTCAATTTTTCAAATAAGTATGCCCACCATTAGACCTGGAAGGTTTTCATTTTAAGGTCGCAGTGTCTTTGTTTTTAGGCAGCGGAGAAGAAACTAAACAACCCCATGAGGGAAATCAAGGTGTAGAAGTTGGTGCTCAATATATCAGTCAGTGATAGCGGTGATTGACTCACTCGAGCTTCAAAGGTTCTCTTTTATATCCTTCAGTTATTAAGCTCTATTTTTTACACTCCTTTGTGTATGCATTCTTGAGGGTATATTTCACATAATATTCTTTAGGGATTTTTAGGTAAATCCAAAACCCTACATGGCAACTAATGTGTTACTATGTTATCAACACAATCCATGTTCTCATCCTAATTATAATCATAAAGATGGGCAATGTCGAAAATAGAAGACATATTCAATTCTTTGGGCAGATGCAAAGGATGAGCATTCTTGCCCAATTTTTTTCAGAATTTTAGGAGGCTAAACTTATTCTTTTTTATTTGTGGCCTTTGGGAAATCGATCCTTTTGTGAAAACTCCATCACCATATTGTTCATTTGATATTGTTTTTCTTGTTTCTTAATATTTTCTCTCGTAGAAATAAATGTGCTATTCAATATTTTTCTCAACTTGCCAAGTCTGTCATCCCAACTGTTAATCGATTCGTATCAAGAGGAACATAAGCAGTTGATGTCATAATTCTCAATTCTCTCTTTTCTCTGTGAGGCTCTCTATATTCTCGTCTTGAAAGATTAATTTAGTAGGTATGATTGATAGAATTATTAAATAGCAATCTAATTTTGAGATAGCATCAAGGCCATTGTGTCTTTCATATTTGTTACCTTTCACAACTCGACAATTGAGACACTTCTGCATATGAATAGCCACCTACTGAGCCATACTTGGCTAATAATAATGTTCTTGAATATGTAGGGTTTATTCCCCCACACCTACACAAAAAAAGCGTCTACCAAAATCTCTTGCATTAGATCTATATTTGATCACTCTGCGCTTTTTTAAGTTGATTTCAACGTCTTAATTTGGTATGGCAATATTGTAGATATTTAAATATCTACAACTCTATTTCAATACATGAAAATCTATAGATTGTATTTCAATGATTAATGATCTACATATTTAATGACTATTGAGCTCGTTAAGCATGGATCGATGCAACACATGTAGGGTATTCCCCCCACCTACCCAAAAAAAAGTCTACCAGGATCTCTTGCATTAGAAGTCTACAATAGATTTTGGAGACTATTCGCAATATGGAATAAGATGATAAGTAAATATTATGAATTTGATAGCTTTTGAATTGATTTAAATGATTGGTTATGATCTATTTTTAGTAGTTCACTGTTGCTCATGTAGGCCCTAGTTTTTGGGGTAACACAATGCATATTAAATATGGTTTTGGGTTAGGAACACTGCATTCTCTTCCTCCTTAAGAAGCTTCATTCTTGAATCATTAGATGTAACCAACTAATAATATTTCCTCAGACCTCAACTCAAATGCTGCCATTCTTTATCATCCATCCATCCATATCTGACTCCTATTGCTATCATTCTATTATGATTTGATGCTACATATTCTTCTTTTGATTTCTTGATTTCCATCAATTTAACATTGATGGGTTTTTATGACTTGTTGGTGAGTCAAATTTGGACTCAATGTTTTTGTCTTCCTGATTTAAGTACTTGTCGCCTGTAGGTCAGTGACTAGGTCAAGAAATTAGACTGGTCAAACCCAAATTTAACTCACCAGGGTTATCTATTTAAGCCCCAAAAAGATCAATTTGCCTCATTTTCACCATTTTATTTTGCAAAATTTACCCATAGCTCTTCCAAGAGACTCAAATGTGTATTTTTTTTTATATTTTTGTGCTTCTTGACTTTTTTCCAAGATTTGTTTGGTTGAGTCGAACTCTTGAGTCTTTCCTTTGACAAGATTTTTGCTAAGTTGGTAACTACGCTATATATAGCTAGAGAGGTGATGTGGTTACAAATGTAATCTACACCTCTACCTGCCTTAGCCAAAGCTGATATCCATGCTATTTTACTAATATCCTTCACTGCATTGTTCAATGTATGCATACAACATGGGGACCTATAGGTATGCCTATATGTGCTCTGAACCAATGAAGCAACTGATCAACAAACATATTCTGCATCTATGCCTACTTGCACCACACTAGATGACCCAACTTCTTTTGCATCTTATAGAAACTAGAATCTCAAACTGGAAAGATGAATATTTAGGCTTTATGGAACAATTAACAACTTTTGAAAAGAATGGTCTGACAAAATATGTAGCAATAATGTTGATGAGTAGCTGCCATCTCATGTTGATCCACCCATTCATAAAAGTGGAGCACCCTACCCTCACTCAAGTCTGCCCATATCATATCCTCCATTTGCAAGGTAATCCAAAGCACTTGTTTTTCTAGCAACAATATCCAATTCTGGTTTTTAAGTGGGGAAGCATATGGAAGCCCTGTAGCCCAAAAGTTCCCGTAGATATCTTTATATAAAGGAGAATGGGAAACATGGAAAGGATTGCCATTTGAAAAAAAATTATAACTACAATTTGTGATACATATCAGAAATTGTACTTGGTCCTCAGCTTTCATTGGCCTCCATTTTAGAACTAGACTCCCATTCATTCCTAATTAGTAATTAGATAAACCAATTTTAGTGGAATATTATTACTCATTTGCAGGTTGTGAACTGGCATTCTTTCTAGAAAAGGTTGATTTTGCTTTAGATGCCATTTGTTACCTAAGTATTTTTGTGACAGGGTTAGTTTAGTGCATATACCAACTCCCTTTCCAGAAATCTAGAAAAGGTGTTGCTTGGCCCCACCGAAAATCCAATAAAAATCATCCTTAAGAACGTTACAGATCTATAATTGTGGTCCATCATTGTTTTGGGCCCTGATTTGGCTTGCATTCGTCACATATTGCAGTAGGGTATTTTGTGTATTGAATGGGCCTTCTTTAAATTCAAACAAAATTCTGGATGGGCATTAGGTTACCACTTTTAATAGTGGATCATGTTTCTCTCATCCTGATGCATTGTTTTGCATTTCATTTTCATCACCAGATAATTAAACAATGAAAAGCTTGAGGAGAAAGTGTTGTTTTTAGTTTGGAGAGAGTATTTTCAAATTTTTTGGTGGTTGAAGTCTGAAACTAGAAGTTTATAACCAAAGGGTTTGAAAAATAAGGAAAATAACTCCAAAATTATGCTTGTAGTCACTACCCACAAACTTCTTCTGGTGAAATGTTGCTGCTATTGGCGAGTCATGCAAAAATTCTCTCCCCTTTGAAATCTTGGCCATTGTTGTTATGTTCCCTTTCAAAATGGTGAAAATTAGAGAAATTAGGGTTTTAAAACCATATTTGTTATTCTGAGGTGTGCATGACCCATGCATGAAAGGTGTCCCAAGGCACACAAATGGTGCCCCTTGTGTTTCAGGGACATTGGGGTACTTGTGGGGCATGGACACATGTCTCCATGCCCCTTTGATAGGTAATACAGGATACACATCTCCCAGCTTAGGGGGACAGGCCGCTGTTAAAATACTTATTATACTATCATTCGTATGCTCAAATAATGATGGCTGTTGTAAAACTTATTGTTGTATGATTGATGACAATCTAGTGATTTATAAATTTATATGCTTGACAATATGTTAGCTATACTACATTTTAGTGTCACAAGGCTTTCTGTACAATTTGTTGTTGTACAATCCCCTTTCTGTAATTTGTTGAATGACCATTTGGAGGGTTGGCTGATTGCAAAAACAGTCCTATCATACTTGAATTTTTTGTTTGATGGAAATAATTTGATTAATTTTTGCTTTATGCATCGACTTCTGAGTTTTTCCTGCCATTTGTGTTCAATTTGTTTCAAAGTTTAATTGTCATTTCCTTACTCTAAAATAAATCATGTTGTTATACCCACCCAATCAAATATGGTTGGTTAAAAATCATGATTATGAGTCAATTCGAGTAGAAATTGGTTTTGTAATGGTTGGTTAAAAATATTGATTATTGTTTAAGAGTTCTTATTTCCTTTCATTATTCATCAATATGGATTAGGTGTTGTACAATGTATTCTCACTAAAATTATGATTGAACTTCTAATAAAATTCACCGATTCCATGAAACCATCACACATCAGTGGTATTGTTTGGAGTTGAGCTTCATAATTGCCTTCATTTGACTTCATTCCAGTTCCAGTCCATATTTTGGAAATCACACGCCTAAGTTATGGCCACTGGATTTATTTATATATTTTTCTCACAATATGTCAAAAATGTTCATAAATGCATGAACTGTTTTCTCCTATTCTTTGCTACAATCCAAAATATTATCCAAAAAACAATAATGAACTTGCGAATTAATGAATGCAATGGAGGCTACTGCGTGCATTGACAAGACTGAATTGCAATTAAAACCATTGATAGTGGCCATTATTCGTAATAAACCGATCTATTATTAATCCCCTTTTTAATTTGTATTAAGTTTTTAACTTTTTAGTGGTAGTCACTTAAATATACCTTGGAAAAGAACTGTAATCCTTTTCTATAAAAGACATCTTTGGTAGGTCCTCATTTTTAGAAGTCTTTTCCTTGTATTTAAAATTTTGTTTCTTTGAGGATGGTTTATAATTTAACTTCCAAGAATATCTACAAGGTGATTAACTGCATGTTATCTGTAAAGTTCCATGATGTTCAACCAACTTTATCATTATGATTATCAAAACCTCAAAATCATAGACTTCCTTTTAGCCATTGTTTTAGAGGACTTGTTTAAGTTTCCCAATTGTAGAGGTAGCTTTTAAACTTCTTGTCTTGTAATTTTCATCCCGCTTCCCAATTATAAACTTATTTATCCATTCCCCTCTTAACCAAAAATTTGGAAGAATTGAGGAACTGCTTGAGACCACACCACCTTCAACTTCAAGGAATATTCTTTGGTTGAACAAAGAATTGGTTTAAAGGGCCTCCAGCCGGTTTATAACTATGTTGCAGTTTGTGTTCAATAATTGCTAACGACTACTTAAACACCATAAACATGTTTGAAAACTACTTAACACTTGAAACACTTTAAATTAGAATGTATTCACATGGAATTCTTTACTCCCAAGCCTCCCATTTCCTTAGGTCCATTAATTAGATAAGATGAGATTTTTTTTTATCAATGTCCAATGAATCACAATAAATAGGTTAAAGGGACTGCTAGGTACATTAGATTCGGTACACAAGTGGGAGTGTGAATCCAATTCCTATAAAAAATAGATCTTATACACGAGTTCTAAGACCTAAACTCTAAAGTCTCACCCAGAAGTGAGATACAAAGCTGTAAAATACAAAGAAGAAAGATTATCTGTGAAGAGCTTGAGAGCCTGCTAGAGTGTCTTGATTGAATATACCTGTTAAAGAGGAGAAGCTGACCTCTGGATCAAGAAACCATCTTGTTGGAAGACTGCCCAGACAAATTGGATTTGAAATATTTGGAATAGTGTGTGTAACAGTATGTCTAACTATAATAGTAGTTTTGTGTACTATAATGAGGAGTTCTTTTTGGTATCTGCTTATATCTTCAGGTGTAGGTGTTGATGCAGACTAATTGACAACCACCTTTAAGGGCTATACATGAAGAAAAAAGTAGAACATGTCTGTGGAACAATAAAGCAATGGTATTACTGTATTAATAGCAAGTGCTTTGTAGTCCCCTTCCCCAATTTCCTTGGTTCTAATTGTTTCTGTTTGTGCCTTGACATTGTGACAATCTACATAGAAAGGAGTAGAGGCTCTGCCTTTCTAGGTTCACAGTTTTCCTCAGAGAATGTCTTTGTAAAGTAATCCTTGTGATGTTGGTTTTAAAGGTGTCAAGCTTTGACATTGCATCATGTATTTTGAGGTCTGCCTCATGGCTTGTAATTTTGAAAGTTTGACAATTTACAACATGTTATTTGTGCATTTCTCAGGAGAAAGTCATGGACTGGTGCTTGGCAAATTTTTTCATTGACCAGCAATGCTTTTACCTTTTTTATCTGTCTATTCTATGCTTTGAAAAATTCTTCATGTGACATATTTCTTGTACATTAAAAACACAGTTCTGCATTTGTACTTGGCTTGATCTCTAAACTATATAGTGGCCATTAGACTACTGTATTTTAGTGGTTGGATATATGTTAGGGATGAAAGTACTACTAGGGATAAGTTGGCTATAGAGTTGAAATTTTGATCTATATGTCCCCTGGGCCATGATACATTAAATTTGTACTTTTGTGTATCTTGAGACCTATCTCTGGGGTTTTATTAGCCCATGTATCCTTTTGTGTATCCAAAAGATTTGACAATTTTTCCCTTTCTCGACAACATTTTTTGGCATGATTTTGATGGATTCTGGTAAAAAATTTGAAGAAATTTCTTAAGTCTCAAAGAGCAGTATTTAAACTTGGATAATATGGTTTCCCTAGTTATTTGATGGTGCGGAATCCATGTATGCATTCAAAAGCATGATTTGAACAACACAGAATTTGGATTTATTAAAAAAATCACTGGGTTCCAGTCAAAAACTTTCCAGACACGCAAAATCGTCGAAGTTTTAGACTTGTCCATATCCTTTTGTTGAGTAATATAGTAGAGCTATTGCAATATCTAAGAAATCGCCTATCATTTTTGTGCCACTTTTGTCTATGAGTTCCTCTTATTTGATGGTATTTTGGTGAGTTTTGTAGATTTCTCCTTGTATCTACTATTGGCACATTATTTGCCAACAAATATTTTTCCCATCAGCACATGCATCTTTTCTTCTTATTTGATGTCCTTGCATTCATTCATCTGTAAAATGTTCGTTTGTGCTTCTTCTCTTGTTCATTTAAGACCATCAGACATTTCCATGATTTGTGGACAATGTACCCCCTTACAAGTTACTGCTTGAAGCACCTCTACCTATTGATGGGCTTAAGCCAACTTGATTTTGTAGACTATTTGTAGTCACCTTCTACATATTATCCAAAGTTTGTTGCCTAGAATGAATCCTTTTCTTCTAAAGCTTTGAATTTCTTGAGTAGAATTTTCCATCTTATTTGGTGATATCCTTGTTTTTCAGTATGAATCAGAATCATCACTGATCTATAAATTCTTCTATCCTAGCTTATTAGAATGAAAATCAGCACTGCTACCACTTAATGCATGGAAAAGAGAAACAAATAGTTTAACCAAATATTATTACAGATCATGTAATCTAACCAAGGATGTATAATGTATTGAAATAAATCCAAATTCTGAACCCCTTCCATAGATCTCAACATCAATTCGTCCCACATTAATTCTGTCGTGTCAGAATAATACATTTCAGCCCTTTAAACAGGGGAACATTGACCAGTTTTTTTCTACGAATCAATCCCCCCAAAATTGAACTATAGAAAATCACATTAATTAGAATCACTTTCTTATTTAGATGTCAAAAGCAGATCCCTAAAAATAAAATTATTTTTGCAAATCCTTTTAATAAAATCATGTTTCCTATTGATTTATATATGTTTTTGAACTTAGAAGTTTACGAGGTTTCTTGTTTGTTGATTTGGGGCAAGTGTTGGAGCAACTTAGTGGGGAGACTCCAGTTTTTTCCAAGGGTAGGTTTTATATTTGAAAAACATATTCCTTGGTTGGACAGGAGGATTCATATGAAGTTGGCTGATTTAAAAGTTTAGTTGAGTTCTTTCAGATTCTTTTAATATTCAGGAATGGTTTGAAAGCTTATTTGTTTTTTCCCTGGCTTTTATCATTTATATGCAGCAAGGTATACTGTAAGGTCCTTTGGTATAAGGCGAAAAGAAAAGATTGCCTGCTATGTTACTGTAAGGGGAGAAAAGGCTCTTCAACTTTTGGAGAGTGGGATGAAAGTGAAGGAATATGAGTTACTCAGAAGGAACTTTAGTGATACAGGTTGTTTTGGTTTTGGAATTCAGGAGCACATTGATCTGGGAATCAAGTGAGTTCAACAGATTCCTAAGTTGTATCTGTTTGCAAGTTGTACTTTCAGCATGGCCTCTCTCGATGCTTTTTGTATCTGGGAAACTTAACTCTATTGTGATATGGACTTAATTTTAAGTTATTTTGCTAGTATGAAGTAGCAGTGCTTCAATACTTCCATTCTTGGTTTTATTTTTTTTTAAAATGTTGATTCTATTTGTGATAATTATATTATTTCAAGTTATTTTGCTAGGCTTCAATTTGTAAACATCTGTCTTGTTGTTTTTCTTTACAGGTATGATCCTTCAACTGGTATTTATGGTATGGACTTTTTTGTATTCCTAGAACATCCTAGATACAGAGTCGGCAGGATAAAGAGAGCACAATCCCGTGTTGGCATTCAGCACATGGTTACCAAGGAAGATGCCATGAAGTGGTTTCAAGTTAAATATGAAGGATTCATCCTTAACAAGTCACAAAATATTTAAACGAGCATCTTGGTATGTTTTTTAAGAGTAGTCTTGGCTTGGTTTAATATATGGGAGAAACATTCCATCATGTAGCCTTAGCAAGAGTAGTTTCAGCTTGGTGCACCATTTCTGCTAACAGCGAAAGGATCCAACTTTCTACCTCATATAGATTCATCTCATTTAAAGAGATTTTGGAGTACTGATTAATTTTACTTCCGAATTTGTTTTGTATTTTGTGCCTAGATCACCTTGTTTCTAAAAGTTCAAGACATGCACTCTTAATTGAATGTGTGCATTGGATTTTGAACAGAGAGATTATTACCTATGTGTTTAAAGGATGGATGTAATATTCCTTGTCGTTTATCAAAATTTATGTGGTTGTGCTACCCAATGGTCATTTTATGTTTCAAGTGTTCTGCTTTGGGATATTTGTTTTTTATCATGTGTGTGTTGATTCTTAAACCTAAAGATTCTTTATAATGGGTTTGAGTATTTGATAATCAGTTAGAAGTGATGCTTTATCTTGGATTTTTAACTTTAGTTTGCTTTCTTTTATGAAGTCTGTCATTAGTGGCAGCACCATTCTGTATCTCGGACTTTTAATTTTAGTTTGCTTTCTTTTATGCAGTCTGTCATTAGTGGCATCACCA
>LPNX010746555.1:476358-493401 GCA_001517045.1 Pseudotsuga menziesii | reverse complement strand
ATATATAGCCACATATAGGTTGATTGGTAGCTTTAATCTCACAGAAGTCATCTAATCTGCATTTGGATAGAGATGTTGTCATTGTGGGATAATGAGCACTCATAATTTATGACCATGGTATTTTTCATTATGACGTCTGCAATCAATGGATGATAGTGATGATGCATAGAGATGCTGTCATTGTGGGATAACGAGTACTCATAATTTTTTACCATGGTATTTCTCTTTTCTGACATCTGCAATCAATGGATGATGGTGATAATGCATGGCATATGAGAAGATCCTACTTGTATTCTTGAGAAGATCCATGGCAAATGAGAAGATCCTACTAGGTAAGTTAGGTTCCCAAATTCTTAAAGGGTTCTATCTCAATGGAAGAGCACCTTCCTTACAAGCAGGAGGTTGGTGGTTCGATTCCTCCATGCCCTAATGATATTATTGTGGAAATTGAACCCAGTGATAGATTAATTTTACTCACAACAATTAACAATTGATTATGCAAAATCACTCACAAAAGAGACTAAAATTGGAGCTGAACACTAAACTATATTGAATCAGTGTACAATAGCCAACCCTGTAACATAATAGGTTGCATCATTAAATAATTACATAAGGGATTCGAATGCATGAGGAGCAATTCGAATCTAGCATAAAGCAGGCTTACTAAAAATAAGCAAATCCCCCATAGGTGCAAAAAGATGATCTCAAATCAGTCATGGAGCTCACGAATTAGCAAAAAGGCTTAGGAAAGATAAAGAGTTATGGAATGACAACTAATACATTCTTTTACAAGGATAAAAGAGAGGAGGATGTGTAGGACAAAAAACTAGTCAACCTCACCTAGTCAAGCTTTTCCATTTGCCTTAAAACACTGAAAAAGCAGGGAATAAAGCAGAAAAAGCAGAAGGGTGCTTAGGAGGCTAGGAATAAAGCATATTTGATTCCTTGAGGTTTCCCAAGCGCTACATGAGTCAAATAAGGCAAGTTTTACCACTATGGATAGGTAAATGACAACTTGCACAAGGTGGGACACATGAACTAGGCAAATAAGACAAAAATAATGAAATTAATGTCTAAGGTAGATAACTATGGGTTGATTATTCTAACAATTATAATATCGGTTATATACTAAAAAGGACTAAATTAGTGACCAAAACATGAGAGACACGAAACTAGGCATTAAAAAGGATGCAACACATGGCGCTAATGATGAAGCCAAACATGGTGTTGATATGGTAGCAAAATAAGATGTTACTTTGGATGCAAAACATGGCGCTACATAGGAAGAAAAATATGGTGCAACAATAGAAGAAATATTTGGCATCATTTTGGTAGCAAAACACGATAAAAAAAGGAAGCAAAAATTGGTGCAAATTTGGAAGCAAAAATTGACACATATTTGGAAGTAAAACATGGTGCAAAATGGGATGTTAAAGTGGTAGAAAAAATGGATGCAATATTGAATGCTAATTTGGATGCTAACATGGTGCTATTAAGGATGCAAATATGGCGCTAATGGGGGTGTCATTTAAGAAGAAAAAGCAGACACTCGCTAGGAAGCAAAGTTGGACGTTATTTAGGAAGAAAACCTCGACATTGTTTAGGAAGCAAAGTTGGACGCTATTCTGGAAGAGAACCTTGACATTGTTTAGGAAGAAAAGTTGGACGCTATTCTGGAATCAAAAAAAGAGACGCTATCTTGGACGTCATAAAGGATGCTGTTTAGGAAGCAAAAAAAGACGTTTTTTGAGATGCTTTAAGTTTTGTCCATGACGCGTCCCATTTACGTCTAGTTTGACCACTCAATGTAAAAAAAAATTACAGTAAAAAGGGACACTAAATGGGATGCTAATTCCAAGATTTGTTGTAGTGCATGGCCTCTATGGTGTAGAGCATATGCGCTCTAGATGCCTGGTGTACTCCTTTGCTTCCCTCCATTCTCTGCATGGTAAACAACAAGGTCCGTAGAGGGCTATGCACCACTGCTTTATGGGAATTTTCTTCCCTGATGTCCTGGTCCCAGGAATGCAGTGGTGGTCTATCAAATCCTGAGTAGTAATGTCCCCCCATGAGAACCAGTCAATGATATGGGAGCACCCCATCTCGAAAGTCCTGTCAAGAAGTAGATGTCCTCTATCTCAAGTGTCAATATGTGAGCACCAACCTAGAAATATTGTTGCTCTGGATTCCACATCCCTATTATATGCTCTAGTAGTTGCTCATGCGATACCATACTGGGTGTGCGGAAGAACTTTAAGAGTTCGTAGTCTCTCAATGCGGCTACACAACCTGCATTTCGTTCAGCGAAGGCATCGTCATTGTCATGTTGCCTCTCTTTCCATATGACCATTTTTTATCAATAAAAACCTATCAAAAACCATCACAAGACTAATTAGAAGCATTTCCAATCATTCAAATCAACAAAAGTGAGCTAGTTTTTCCTGTGCAACCATTTATACTTATCCACGGTTGGCACCACCTATGCACAGTTTTTTTGACGCGGTTCAAGTGCGGTACCACTTATCCCACAAGTGATAAGAGTGTTTCCTGCTTCCATGGTTTTAGGGCTTGCCATATAAGCCCAAAACACCATCATAAATCAAAACTAAAGGCATGAAATGAAAGAGCAGGGTCTAGGCTGTTACCTGGAACTGACGGTGCGTGAATCTGACAGTGGATGCTCCCGATATCAACGACTGAAAATATGACCAAGAAAATGCTCCAAAGGCTCTCCAGTATGGGTAAATAGTAAAATGTTTTGATTTTTTACTATTTACATTACTTTTATATACATTTTAGGGTTTGACATGCTATAGTTTTGTTTTAAAATCATTTGTTACTCAAAATATATCAATCGTAACCCTTTAATGTCAATTATTGGAGCATTTAACACTTGTTTTTTGAGTCGTTGTAGGATAGAAGAGCGGTAGCAGTAAAGTTTTGGGAGTTCATTTTTGACTTTTTCGTACTACCATAAAATGGAAAATGTCTTTTGAACATTTATTTCGACACTTTTGTCACGCTCTCGAAACTTAACACCAAATGTTTGAGTCCATTTCTGATTCTTTTCAGGCTCGTAAAATCTCTCATCGTGAAAAGAGACCTAGTGGAGTCTTCTTTAAACTTTTTTCAGGCTCCTTAAATACGAAAAGATTGTCGAGTGATCTTGTCTTCTTCACACCCATTAAAGCATTTGAAGAGTCATTCATCTGACAGTAGGTTATCACTTTTTCGGTTCAGGTGAATGATTTTACGAAAAAGGACCCTATGAAGTCTTCTTCCGTGGTTGTTCAAACTCTCTAAACATGAACGATAATGAGTTTTCTTTCATTGGACTCATTAAATTAAACATTGAGAGACACTCTTTTGGGAACAAAACCCTCCTCTCTCAAGTTCGTAAAACATATGAGTTTGGACTTATCTTTGGATGAGCTATAACGAGTGTTTGTTACCCTCTTTGAACTCGTAAAACCAAAAAGAGGCACTCATCAACCATGATGGGGAAAATTGGAAGGGAATCATGTTGCAAATAAATGGTAGTCATTTGTCGTTACCTTTAAACATGGCACTTATCTACATATCATTTCAGTCAATTGGGTATTCAGCTGATCTCCGTGATAATTCACTTTCATGAGTCATGTCACTCCTTTGAGTCTTTCAAAAGAATGCATTGTCCTCCGTCGTACTGTGTGTTTTTCTGGTTTATTCATGCTGCCAAGTATTTTGTCGTGTCACCCGATGTTCAAAGGGAAGTTGAAGAAGTTTTACCTCTGTAGTCAAAACAGTCTCTATGTCAGTACTTTTGAGTCAGTTTATGGTTACATTATTCACATTATTCCAGAACTATGTTTCGAGTTTCATGTCATCGATGTGGGACTCATCATGGCCCTCCTTCGATGAGACTATTCCCGTCGACATCAGCTCATCATCCGGGAAATAGTATTAGAAATAAAAAATTAGTACCTTGAGATCTGTATGCCTTAATGATAGATTCTCTCTCTCTCGACATAGGTTCATATCATTGACATTTGATTGATAGAATCGACTGGGTGTTTGACATCAGGACATCTATTCATGCTCAGTAGATTGTACTAGGGTACCTTGGGAATCATTGACATCAATGTGGATCTCCCTCACACTTGTTAATGGTTCACATCATTGGTCGGTAATCAAGTGGTTTCTACCATGTTCGACTTCAGATCATTGTAATCACATGTATAGAATCGTACTTTGTGGAAGATGAGATGAAGACCCTGGGTATTTGTTTAGCACTCATTGCTTACCCCAGGTTGTGATGGAGTTTTGTATATCTACCATGGATCCACATTTGTATGGTCATGGCTATGCTCAAATTTGCATTTGTATGAAATAGATCTATGNAAGTTTGAGTCCTCTATCACATGGATCTACGCTGTATTCTAGTAGCCATGCTTGTTTATTCCTCTCATGGATCTGCCTTGTATTGGTCTGCAGCCATGAATTGGTTACATTTTTCTATGAGTCAAAAGTATTGATGTACTACAAATGCCTACTGGAAAATATTCTCCAACCGAGCTGACATTCTCACCTCGAAGTGACAACTTGTTCTCTTAAAGCTCTTGCTTATCATATCCCTCTAAGTCTCATGCTTTGGGGGGAATTATTTTATACCTAAATCTCGTCACCATCATGTGATAAGATCCTTAACTTCCATGTTTTCCCTTAATCCCAACACTTGGAGTGGAAACTTGCTCTATTTGTCAATTCTACTTGAAAAAAACCTAGCACCACGCTTACCCTGTGGCTGATGAGCAGCACCTTGCTCAGCACTTCCTGTATCCTATTATATAGAAGTGGTGCCAATGCCTATAGTTTTGTTCTTAAAGCGGTTCTCATCTAAACCGCTTTGTCATAATGGAACAAAAGCGGTACCATAGGTAAAATGAGAAAAAGAGAAGTTTCTCGAGGCTTCTAGATCATGAGCCCCGTGTCCTCCCTTATCCCTATCATTATGGGTTAGTTTGAGCTTGAGATGCCCCTTGATAGGATCTTAGAGCCACCTCACCCACTATTCTCTCAACTATCCCTATCCATTGAGCCTTATAAATAGAATCTCATATCCATAGTTGAGGGGAATAACTATAGAGGTATTGTTATGCTGTTGAATTGACTACCCAGTCCAAACCATTGGAGAGCATAGAGAGCAAAGTTGGAGCTTATGGGGATGAAGTGTTTGTCTTGTGGAGGATTTTGTCAACACTAAGGAAACGGTTGTAAGATTCTCCATACATTCTTAATGCAAATCTGGTTTCCGTCCCACATTATTGTTGTTTTGATTTTACATGTAATGTTGTTAGATTCCTTAGTCACTAGCATGGATATGTAGATGATTTTCTAGTAGCTTTGATGTGCTTGGATGTTTGATATGTTTGTAGGTACATAGGTTCATAATTGAAGCAATATTCCAGGTGTCTACAGCATTCAGGGAAGGTCTTCATCCTTTTTCATTCACTCATTTGTTCTGTATCTGAACCATTCAGACCAGAGGAATAGCTTCTATCTACAGAAGGTGCAATATTCCTGATAACAGTAAGCCTACCTTAGCTAGGGGGAATGGTTAGATCATCATAGATGTATATTATTTCACAAAATGGGATGAGATAATTCCTACAAATGTAGAGGATGGTGGGACTGCCACCCTCTTTCATTTTAATCATGTAATAGCTAGGTTTGGATTTCCGCAAGCCATAGTCACTGATCATAGATCCCATTTCTGTAATCAGATGATGGCTGAGTTGAGTGCTAAGCTGGGTTTTCATCATGAAAAATCAACTCCTTATTATACGCAGGCTAATGGTCAAGTCCAATCCATTAACAAAGTCTTGAATACTATGCCGCATAGAATGGGTGGAGATCATAAATCCAACTGGCACTTAACTCTATTTTCTGCACTATGGTCTTATAGAAATTCAATTAAAACAACAACTAGTTTCACACCATTTCAGTTGGTTTATGGACTAGAATTTTTCCTACCTATTGAATGTGAAATCCCATCACTCAAGCTTGTAGTTGAGCATCTCCCAAACACTTCTGTCGAAGAAGAACGCTTTTTGTATTTTACAAACCTTGATGAGAATCGAAGAGATGCTTCCTTGGATAATTAGGCACATAAAAAATACACCAAGGGCCAGTACGACAAGTCCATTCAACCTCATGTGGTTAATGAAGGTGACATGTTTCTGACCTATGATCAGAAGCATGACAGACTTGGAAAAGGGAAGTTGGAATCCATGTGGTATGGTCCCTTCATCATGAGTAAATTCTTAGAGAAAGGGGCCTATGAGCTTGGAGATTATGATGGGATACCTTTGGGGAAACTTTGCAATTGGTTGTACCTAAAAAGTTACTCTGCTTTAAGATATTTGTGTCATAGTACCTTGTATATATGTACATTGATTGACTTTTTGGTGTGGCTTTAGTATTTCAATATGATTTTGAGTTTCTGTCAGTATTGTTATACCATGTTTTGGTTATGTAGATCAAATTGATTTTTATGTTTTTGTTGATGGTGCTTTCCGTCATACCCTGAATCTTGCTTCATCTTCTTGGGTGTTGTATTCCCCAACTCATGATCTAATTAGTTTAAGAGCGGTTTGTGTAGGTCCATCCACCAATAACATCATCGAGATTCATACAGTAATAGGTTTGTTAACTGAGGCTACATCTTGGGACATTGATCACTTGGTAGTATTTATGGTACAGGTGGGATCAACCAAAACCAACCCAACCAGCATGTCCAAGATCTGATGGCTCCTACACTTAGCAAGATGACTAAATTTAGCCCTCAACCAAATTCTGCTCTAAAACTACCTGCCCGCAATTCTTCTTCCACAACATATTTATCGCAACATATTTTCCACAATAGAGTTTCCGCAACTTTGTTTCTGCAACAAAGTTTCCACAACAGGATTTCCACATGTGGGTTGCGGGATATGGGATGGCCGACCAACATTCCCAAGTTGCTCCCCCACAACTTTCCTTCCGTAATTTTTTCCAACCATTGGATCTTTGTGGCCTTCTCCATGATCATCGATCTACTCTTTGATGTGGATCTCACAGATATTTGTAGATCCATTATCCCCCTCTCAAATTTTGTTGTATATCTCTCCTTGACCATTAGATCTTCATCTGTAGACTCAATCCCCACCATTTATTCTCTGCAAAACTTGTTAAGTGTAGAAAATATGCGTGTTGCACTGATTGATTAGAGAATCGATTAATCCATCCTTAAATCTTCAATATTCCTTAGCCTAACACTTCTATTCATGCATTTATGACCTATTTCAACTATTCAAGCAAGGATTTAATGCGTCAATCAACAATTTCACAGAAATACACAGATGTTCAGAAAACCACTGAAGTCAGCTCTTCATAGATACATCATTCAAATAGTAAATGCATTTAGAATAATAACAATGCAAACACACAACTAATCCTTATATTACGAAATAGAACAAACACACAACTAGGCTTTCCTTCTTCAGTCTTCTCAAAGTATTTATAAGTGGAAACCAGACGCATGTTTGAACTTCCCTTCTGTGAATTGGAATTCTAACCCTGAAGAACAAAACCCCCTTTACTTCTCTGATTTTCCTATTTAAGCTAAACTATTACTCCCAGCTTGAGTGGTCCTGTAACAAAAAACAAACAACTACAAAGCATGATGAAAACATCCCTATCACAATAAACAACCTGTGGCTTGATCTCCATACAGGGAGGCATGATCTGCCATCATTCCTATCACCGCTAACAAACAATGACTCATCAAAAAACGAAAAATATTCCATAGTGTGTGACCAAATAATCACAGCGATGGCATGCCACGATGCTCCTGCATCACATTAGTTACATGACTCATCCTTTACTGACACCTATTAGATTAGATCTTTTATCCTATCTAGACTTTCTAGGAAAATAAAATACTTTACATGAAAGTTTACAATGTCTCTACAACTGACCCCTCCTTGGGAAAATGTCTAGAGATTAAGGTCCGATTATAAATTTAGTAGTTGGTCTTGAGAGCTAATTCTCCTGCATCAGACTCCCAAAGTAGAAAGAAGACATGATCTCCTGATTATACATCTTTAGCCCACATCTTCCTGGATCCCAAACTCGTGTTTGATGTTGTCCATAAGCTTCACTATCTTCATTTTTATTTGGTTGCAACCTTCCAGGCTTCCAAAACTTATGTTGTAATACTCCACTGTCTTTAACTTCAGCATTCTTCATTCTCCATTCAACTATACAGTGGTTTTCCTGCTTTACCCTGCTATAGATTTACTTAGCAATTTTCATCAATTTCCACAATTCATCTATGAAATCCTTCAATTTAGTTTTCTGCTGAAAACAAATCTTGTTTTGATTACTCTCCCACTACACTTTACTGCATTCTATACATTCCTTTCCAAACTGCTGGTTACCTTCTTCAACCTTCTTTGATTTAATTTCTGCTACAAATCTTGAGATTGTTGTAGATGTTGTCCTGGACATCGCTGCCACCCAAACTTCCTGAATAACTTTGAAGATATCTCCCTCTGCAATATCCTTCTCATGCTCTCTTCCTGGAAATTCTCTTTCAAAAAGTAATTTATCTCTCAGTTTTTTATTGCATTCATATACTCAATCACTCCTCTTTGTATACTAGTAAACACATCATAGAATTGTGAACTAGTATCTTCTCTTGTCTCTTTTATAACAAGAAACATGTCTTCCTCATTGACTACAATTTCTTCCTCTTGCTTAAATACTTTCAGCCAATATTTGAAACATTCATTGATTACTTGATTCCCTTTAAGCACCTCTATCTTGACATCAATAATTTCCCTTCAATTCTTTGACCATTTCTATCAGTCAATTCAGTCTTCCTCAGTCCCAACACTGTTTCATCTCCCATTTGAGACATAGTAGCCTCACTTTATTCCTTATGGATTTCTTCTTTCTGGTCACTAACCAATTTTTTTTTTACACTATCTCATCCCTCTCTGTCAGAATAGAATTCTAATTCTCTGTTCTTGTGGTAGTCCCAAAGGTCTGTCCATCATTCTTACCTTGGATCTCTAAGTAAACCAAATCTTCTTTGTTCTTAGCAGGAACAAATTCCCTCTCATAAGACATGACTGTCTCTTCCCTAATAATATTGATGCCTTCATTAATTAAGGAATCTATAGACTCCTTCTACTGCAATAACTCATATTTTCCTTTGTCATTGCTTGACAACAATTCCATCCATCTATTTAGACTGACTAAATCATTCACACTTTCATCTTTGCCTATGCACCCCTCAATGTACTTCATCTCTTCATCAAAATTATTAAAACATAGCATGTTTACCTGAGGTTTACATTCACAATTAGACTCTAATTTCTCTAACAGGTTCTCCAGTAATAACATCTCCCTTTCAGCTTCTTTAAGCACTGTGTATTTATGCTTAACATTTTCCTCATTATGCCTTATGATATAACTTTAAGCTTCACTTAAGACAATTCCATAAGATGGGTTCTCTTCTACAATACCTGCAAACACATTCATTTTTTCAGCTTTAAACCCACAAGACTCAATGTTCTTATTTGATGACTCAATCATCAAATATTTTTGTTGTCCCAAGTCTGCTACAAGACTCATAAAATCATCAATAACCTTCTTTTCAATTTCCCCAAGCGAAACATCTGAATGCTTGATTTCCTCCCTTGCTTCATCCCTCTCTTGACTATCATCATAAACCAAATATTTTATACTTTCAGCATTTTTTTCATGTTGAAAATAGACACTTTCTCTTGACTGTTCATATGTATTTGCATGAGACCCAACTATCTCATCTTCTTCCAAAATAGAATTAAGATTCTGCTTGACTTCCTCCTTCTTGATGATAATATTAGTAAATTGTCCTTCTTAATTCATTGTAGCTATAGACATACACAAAATATCAGTTTCAAAACATTGAGACCTCTTGGTCTCACTCGAAGCTTCAGTATTCAAGACTTCCCTCAGACACTCTCTTTCCTTGAGAATCTCTTCTTCATACTGGGCATTCATCAGTTTCTGTCCTCTCCTTTGTATCTTATCCCACTTCAAATTTCTTTTAACAAGAAGACCACATCTCCAGTATTCCTCCTTATTATGTAATAGCTCCATCATTACTTCCAGATGGAATTTTATCTCGGCCTTCTCTCTCTAATACTCTTCATCACTCAAGTGCCCCCATATGCCATTTGTCTTGGCATTTTCTTTCCTCCCTTTGAGGATGCCTCCTTAACCTCTGTTATGACTCTGAATAGTCATATTATTTGAGTTTCTTTCACTCTCTATGAGCTGAACTATAATCTTTAGTAACACTTCTCCCTGCTACACCTCACCTCACCAAACCTCCTCTATGATTGGTCTTTCGAAAAGTATTGGTCCTCCTTCTAGAACCCTCCTGAGCACTCTTTTTCCCTCCTTCTAGGATTTCTCCCACAACTCATCTGCATGAGAACATAACTGTCCTCTTGTACTTCAATCCTTAATTGAAATACTAGGTCCTTGGCCACACTTCGCTTTTTCTCAGAAACCCTCACTAGTTTCCTTCATCACTGTCTTCAAAGATTATGACTTCTTTGTTGAATTGTCTTCACTCCTTCTACTATCCATTGCATGCATACATTCCTCCCAAAGTAGATATCTATGCCTATAACTTACTACTTAGGCTACAAGCCTCTTCTCCACTTGCATGCAAACTCTTCTTCTTTTCAAACTATTGTTGGTCTGTCTTCTCACCTTCACAGACGTGCTTGTAGCTCCCTGATTTCCTCCATAACTTTGGCGTTCACTGTTGGTTGACCTCAATCATGACCTCATGCTATTCCTACGCATGCACCCATCGTCTTGTACTAAGCCTCTGCAATAACAGTTCTCTTTCACACTTCTACAACTTACCTCACCAAGTGCCTTCTCTGTACTTGGTATTTTGGTAACGTTGGTCCTCTATCTAGAACCTATTGAGCACTCTTCTTTGTTCCTTCTAGGATTCTATTGCTACAATTCTCTCTCACACGAGCTTCTCCTTGTTCTGATACCAAAATTGGTGCAGTTGGGATCAACCATAGCCAACCCAACCAGCACCTTTAGGATGTAGTGGCTCCTACACTTAGCAGGATGACCAAATTTAGCCCTCGACCAAATTCTGCTCTAAAAATACCTCCCTGCAATTCTACTTCCACAACAACTTTTCTGCAACTATGTTTTTGCAATAGATGTTCCATAACTCTGTTTCCGCAATAGATTTTTTGCATGTGGATTGCGGGATGCGGGATTCCTGACCAACGTTCCCAAGTTGCTCCCCCGCAACTTTCCTTCCACATTTTTTTCCTGTCGTCAGATCTTTGCGGCCTTCTCCATGAATGTTTATCTACTTTTTGATGCATATTTCATAGATCTTTGTAGATCTGTTATCTCCTCGCAACTTCCATTGCAGATCTCTCCTAGACCATCAGATCTTCATTTGTGGACTCAATCCCCACTGTTCATTATCTCCAAAACTTGTTAAGTGTATAAAATCTGTGTACTACACTAATTGATTAGAGAATCGATCAATCCAGCCTGCAATCTTCAAGATTAATTATCCTAACACTTCTATGCATGCATTTACGACCTATTTCAACTATTCAAGCAACAATTTAACACGTGAATCAAAAATTTCACAAAAATACACAGATGTTCAGAAAACCACCGAAGTCGGCTCTTCATGGATACATCATTCAAATGGTAAATGCATCTAGACTAATAACATTGCAAACACACAACTAATCCTTCTATTAAGCAACATAACAAACACACAACTCAACTCTCGCTCTTAAGTATTCTCAAAGTATTTACAAGTGGAAATCAGTCGTAGGTCTGACCTTCCCTTCTGTGAATTGGAATTCTAACACTGAAGAATAGAACCCCCTCTACTTCTCTAATCTTCCTATTTAAGCTAAACTATTACTCCCACCCCAAGTGGTCTTGTAACCGAAAACAAACAACTACAAAGCATGATGAAAATGTCCCTATTACAATAAACAACTTGTGGGTTTATCTCCACATAGGGAGTCATGATCCACCATCATTCTTATCACTGCTAACAACTTATGACTCATCAAACAACCCAAAATATGCCACAACATGTGACCAACTCATCACATTTCTGGCATGCCACAATGCTCCTGCATCATGTTAGATACTTATGTTTTATCCTACCTAGACTTTCTAGGAAAATAAAATACTTTACATGAAAGTTTACAATGTCTCTACAACTAGCCCCTCCTTGGGAAAATGTCTAGAGCTTAAGCTTCGATAAAAAATTTAGTAGTTGGTCTTGAGAGCTAATGCTCCTCCATCACTTTATGGACTCATAGCCAGTGGTTTTTCATTTGAACCACATCTATGCCATCCAAAACCCTACACTCCTTCGTCTTTTTGGAAGAGTGCATTTATTAGAAAGATCATTTGAGGCTATTACTTATAGTCATATTCTTATGTCTTGTAACACTATTGCAGACTCAATGTGTCACATGCCCCAATTTTGCAAAAAAACTATTTTATATTATTTGAGGAACAATATGTTAAATTTTATGCTAAGTTGTAATTGATGACCCAGTGGGGTTAAGGATATTTAATGTAATTTCTGAATATTTTATTTATAAATAAATAAATGAGGAGACAACATCTTAGGAGAGCTGTTAAAAGAGTGTTTACTAGTCAAATTGGTGGAGGAGACCGGGTGGAGAGCAAACTGACATGTGGTAGCATCCTCAAACCACTTCCAACTGTTGCAAGTGGATACCTCCCTACATTTGTGGTTATGATTCTCGAAGAAAGTGGAATCAAAGAAGGTGGCTCAATTAATGAAAACTGACCCAAAAGACCTAGGAAATCTTTATAAAAATTCCCATTAAAGAGAGATGGGGCTGCTCATTCTAGAAAAGTGATCATTCAGGGTGAATGAATGTACTTCAGAGAAATTGAATGGAAGGGAAATCTAGAAAGTGTTTGAGGGGATAACTGCTGATTGATCTAGTTGTAGCTTTTAAGCTAAAGATCATACTGCTAAGAGAAGAGTGTTTTACTGAGGTATTGAACTAGTCAGTTGGCAGAGGGTTCTACTGTTTGCATTCTCCACCCAGTTCTCAGCCAAGAAGACCAAGAACAGGCTCGGGTTCCTGAGGAATCGTTGCTTTAGTTCTCTCTAGGATATTGGTAGGGAGGAACGGCCTCCTAAAGCTGTTGTCGTCTGTCCTCAACAGGTTTTATGTTATTTATTTTACTGTTTTAGTTAAATAAATCTTAGTTTAACTATTATATGAATGTTAAAAGTTCAGTTTGTGAAATGTTAGATTTAGTATTCTTATTAGATTGTTATAGAAATGAAATGGATTTAGAGAATAATGTGTTAGAATGAAAATAAATTTCTAAACTGTGTTTTTCCACACCTGGAAACCAGGTCATACTCTAGCATAGTTAGAATGCTTAAAGTAGATAAGTGAATGAAAATAATAGATAGGATTTTGAATCTGTAGATAGCAGAGTAAATTTATTTCAAAGTTTAAAATATTATCAAGGGAAAATAGTGTTATGATATATTTGTGTTTACTGTTTTTACTTAGTATAACTAAATAAAAATGCAGGAAAAGAAAGAGTAAACCACACTAGAATTACAGTAATAATATACTGATAAAATAAAAGCTTATAGAAGATAACAGCTAAGTATATAAACAAATTATTAACCACACAGTTTATCTTTTAAAACTATTAACTAAATCTTAAACTATTACTTAATATAAACCAAAATAGGGTTATGTTTACAAACCCTTTATTTATGAAAAGCAAATAGAGTTACAAAGTTAACCTTCTATTCTTTACAGACCTCAAGTTACATAATAATAAGTAAAAATAAATGTAATTAGTAATTAAAATAGAACTAAGAAATTACTTATTCAGGAAATAATTATCAATACTAGACATGCTTATAACCTGTGAAAGAAAAACCTGAGGATCGAAACCCTAACTTTTAATTTATCTATTTATAAATTAATTTATTTAGGTTTTAATCCATCTACTTTAATAACCGTGTAAACAAACTTTACAAGAAGATTACAACTCATACTTTAGATTGTTTACAGTCTTTTCTTAAGACAAATATCTTTTATAAACAAGTAAAATAAATATATAGTTAACATGTTAATAAACCACCATACACCTGTAATAGCCAAACTGAAGCAACAAGAAATAGTGCCTAAGTAATAATTAAATTAAGAATACATTTATACGAGGGTTTCATTTCCATTAAACCCTAGCTATTATATCCTGAACTGATAACTATAAATTTATAAATTTTACATTACCACTGATCTACAATCTTCACAATAACAATATTTACTTACAAAAGATATCATTAATAGTAAATTTACTTCTCTGAGAGTTGAAGAAGAAAACCTATCTTACAGTATTAGTATTTACAAGTTAAATAATAATAAACATAGTAATTCGAAACAGGAGTCACTTAAAAACTATAAGTACAGGAGAAACCCCTTTTATTTTAAAAACCAGAGTATGATATTATCAATTTGTAAGGCTGTAATCCATTTTACAAGTCAAGAAAACTAAATACAAGTCATGGCATATAAGCCAGAGCTACCCAACAACATGCAAGGGTTTTTAACAACAAAAGTAAATAATAACTTAAAACTGAGCATCTAAACATTGGAGGAATCGAAGCCATGCTTCCCTTCAAACTATAACTCCTTTGCATTAACCTTTGCAAGTAGGGAGATGCCACATTAAACCGGGGCTTACCCATTTTGGCCATGAATTCCACCAGCATTGGAGAGGGTTCTTTCAAGCCTGAAGATGAAAGGTAACCTGCAAGAACAAGGCAGAATGCTTTAGTTAGATACTGTTTTCATTATTCTAAAATTGAAACTAGAAAATAAAAGTAATAACAGGGTAATTCTATTTACCTGTAAGTAAGAAATCTGGAGTTGAGGAGGTAACCGAACCAGTTCGAGGAACTGCACTTTGAAGAGATGAAACCCTCGTGCCAAACCTGTGACAGAGGTAGTGAGGTTCTTGTTTTCAGTTTTACACCAACAAAAGAGCAAGCCATGAGTAGAGACAAAGGTAATGCTATGCCTAGCTCTCTAAACTACTGACAGAGATAAGAAAACCACCCTCACGGTGTTCATAAACTTCCCAAACAAAACCAAATTACAAACTGGGAATTCTTTAACTCTTGCACAACAATATAGCACTATACCACTCACTTAAGGACTGTCATTTGATGAACCAGGGAGCCTCTCATGGCCGCGAAGGAACCCAGACAATGCATAGACAAACCCTCAAAAGAGAAATGAAAAATATAGGGTTTCTTTACATGCTTTCAAATTGACCAATGCATGGTGGAGACTCATCCAAGTGCCCATCAAGATTTTTACTCAGCAGTGGGTCGATCAATATAGTTCTCCTGCACTGTCGAGTAAAACATATTATTGCCAATGATTTATATGATAACCACGATGATAATGTTTGTTATAAATTCAAATTTGTATCATTGAAATGATAAACAATAAAATCAAACAATGGTAAAAACATTTTTTTGTATCGTTATCTTCTGCATTTTGAAAACCTTGTAATCAATCTTTGGTAAAAAAATTTATACAAAGATCAATAGTGGAGTATATGCCTTTGACCATGAGTCGATAGTACTACTAATGACTATTCATACAAACCTTATGTTTGATGATACATGCTATATTATTAGAACTAGTTTTATGCATGCACGAGTTGGTGAAGTAATTTGTTTATAGATTAACTATATGTAATTAAATATAGATAGTAATTCCACCCTATAATAACTCTTATATTTGCATAAAGTCTATAGTGTTTTTGTGTGAAAACTTCTTGGAAGTTAATGTTCTTTCGGTCTCTATAAAGAACCAAACTCTTATTAAATCAAGCCATTATTTAGACTATTACCTTGGTAGTTGCTAGGTCATAAGGCTACCTAGAGTTAAAAGTAAAAATCACATAGTAATATGATTAAGCGATATGATAATGTAATATTACAATAATACATGTGACCTGGTGACACTTAGAAAAATCGAAATTATAGCTTGGTGGCTAGTAGTGCAAGAAGACTATTAGAACCATATATAAATAAACAGGATGATACTCTTCACTATAAGAGCTGAATTAAAAGTAAACCTATGTAATCAATTGTAAACTTTTTATATGAAGGTCTTAGAATTATACTCATGCTTATAAAGCAGCACATTGAACATTAGAAATAGCAATTTAGCAGTAAGTTCATGCTTTAGTCAAAGTGTTTCTATATTAAATAATGAGCCCTATGCTCATCAGTAAAACTTGTGAGTAACTGGGTATATAATATCAAAAAAAAAAATTAAGTAGAACACATGCAGGTAAAAGGAACTAGTATATTATGAACAATGGTCTTTACGACTAACTTAATATACTATCATAGATTTAAAAACAACAAAATAAGTACTTTACCTCATCGCAGCCTTGCTTTCTATTAATTAAATTATGCTCTAGCATTTTTATTATGCTAAAGAAGTACTTCTTGAATTAACACAAGAACAAACTCCTACTTGTTCAAAAATTTACCTACGGAACCTGTAAGAATCAGAAATCCAGCTAAGTTAGCAATTGCTAAGTAAGCCTCAGTTTAGAACATAGCTTCTCACCTACTTGACAAAAGAAAATCATCAGTATAGCTAGAAGCAACTGAATGCAGATCATATACATATCATATTAAAATTAAAATGGTATTAGTTTTTATGTGTTTGAAGTTAATCATTACATTTGTTAACTGTTTCATTTTTTCCGCTAGCCGCTAGTAGTTATCAAACTACGACATTAGAAATTTTATGTTACATTAAAAATTTTAAATTTTTGTGAAAATTTGGGGTTATGACACATTGGCCATTTACATTTTGGATTGGCATATTTCCCACACATAACATTTGATAA
>LPNX010746555.1:400745-467180 GCA_001517045.1 Pseudotsuga menziesii | reverse complement strand
CCCCCCCCCCCCCCTAAAGATATTTTTTAATGTAGTTTAAAAAAAACTCCAAAAGTCTTGAGAATTAAATTTTTGACGATGATTTGTAAAAACCTGCCTCCAATTGTTAGATTCTCATGATGTTTAGAGGGGGTTTTGGAAAGACTGACCCTAAATATATGTTTCAAGGAAATTTTCTAAAATCCCCCCATAAAAGTCAAGATAATTTTACTTTTGGAGATTATGTGTTAAAGACCATTGTCAAAAGTTCAATTCTCATGAATTTTGGGGTGGGGTTAGAAGGACTACTCCTAAATATATATTTTTAAGTATGTTCTCAATATTCATCCTCTCTAAGATTATTACAATTTACCACCAATTAACTCGTAACTGGCCCCTAATTAAACTTATAATTGACCCCTAATTACCATAGTTAACCACTAATTGCACCTAAATGACCCCTACTTGACCATTGAACTTGACCATTGATTACCCCTAAATAATCCTTGCTTACCACTACTTAACCCTCGATAACCTCTAAATGGTTGGTAGTTTTTTAGAAGGAAAACCTTGAGGGGAATCCTAAGGGATGCTTCTAAACATTCATAGAGGGCATATTCTCTAGTAAACCATTCAATGTATACTAGTGTTCCTCGCACACAAGGATTCAAAATGGGCACATACCGCCATGAACCTAACTAAATGTGAAACATCATGGGAAACATTGGTTTAGCTAATCCCTTGGGCTAAATGGACCTTATAACTTACCCACAATTGACCCTTAATTACCCCTATTTAACCCATAATTGACCCCTAATTAGCACTAATCAACCCCTAATTACCCCGTAATTGACCCCTTATTAACTCCTAATTACCCCCTAATTGACCCCTTATTAACTCCTAATTACCCCCCTAATTGACCCCTTATTAACTCCTAATTACCCCCCTAATTGAACCCTTATTAACTCCTAATTACCACAACTCATTACCCAATAATTACCCCTAAATAACCCATAATTAACTGTAATTTACCACAAATTACCCTTAAATACCCTTAATTTATCCATAATTACCCATAAATGACCCCTAACTCTATGTGGGATGTGAGTGCATCACATAGTCCTTATAGAGGGAATTTATTGGCTTGTGAGTGGGATATGGTGACCATTTTGGGATGTATAACACCATGAATAATTTTTTGCTACTAGGCCATGGTTTGGGATTAACCTCTAGGGCCTAAGTTCATATAGTTTCCTCCATGTATTATGGGTCATGTTTAGCATCCCAAAAAACAACACACGCCATGTGTAGTGCTCTGCTTGATGGACAGAGCACTAAGACACTAAGTCTTGATTTTAAATAGTAAAATGACATTTCCTCTTTTTAGTTTTAAGTCATAGGATGTAACAACAAAATTTCATGGATTTTTTTATTCAGATTTCATTTATTTGTAAAACAAAGAGATAGCTCACCAAAAAATACCTGGACTTAATTCCGCTCTTGAATCCTGCTCCTGTAGCCTTTCCCTTTCCTTGTTTGAGCCTCGTCTGAGCTTGGATGCCGAACCGGATGATCCACCCTGCCGACTAGCAAACTTGCTGGCCCTAGGAAACCGATGGGTTTCCTAGCCCCCCAAGCCCACGTACCGATAAACCGGATAGCAATTTTCCTCTTCTCTGACTGTAAATCTGCCCCCCTGGAGTTAACCCCCTCCTCTAGCTTTCTTCCCTCATGGTTCCATCCCTTCTTACTCTCTGTTCTTCTGTAAAACAAAATTTCCAACTGCTCTCCCCCAAAATCCCAAAAATCCCCCTCCTTATACCTCCTTCCCCTCCTTCCTTCCACCACCTTCCTTCTTCCACCGCCTCCTTCTTCCATTGCCTCTTTTTTTAAATTAATATTTATTATTTAATTCTTTTTCTCACGTAGTCAACTAGTTCCGTTTTCAAGACATTTGTTATATGCATTTAATTTATTTCTTGAATTGTACAATTTTTCCACCTCGGATGAGATGGTAGGAATTTAATAGGTGCTTATCCTATTTAATTGTTCGTGTAAATTTATAATATACCCAACTGTCATACATTACCCAATATTGTTTATTTAAATGTTTTATGCAAATGGTAACATGGTAAAATAATTAGTATATGTTTAACTTAATAAAAGTACTTAATAATAAACACTAATAACTAATAATAATTAATGAAAATACAATAATAATAATTATTATTAATCAATAATTAGTAAATTGCAGTATTATTATTGCTTGATTGAAATGATAACATTGTCCCGTTTAAGTTTACTGTTAAGTTTCCCCGCACATTTATTTCTTAATAAATAAGGTACATTTATAGATTTAAAAAAATTCACAATTACTTAGTTAACCTATCCAACTATTTAAATATTTCATACTAGCGTGCATGTGTGAGGTGTGCATGCATGGCTAGTACATGCACGGGCTGCACATGTACTATAGAAAAAACCCCTAATTTCTAATTGATACAAATAATATTTCACACAACATGACCCATATACAGATATAATATGATTTCTTGTGACACTCAGAGTTATTTAACAATTATGTTCTTATTAATTAGTCAGTTAAGATTGGTACCTACCATCACTAATTCGGTATCATAATGTCCAACCTTCAATAATAATAACTAATATGTCCACCCATCCTAACCTACGTCCGCATCCTCCCTATCCTTCCTCTGCTAGTACAAAGTGGATGCCAACTGTACTGACCTTCCCACATAGAACCTGAGAGTGGTAGCATCGGCTATCTAGCGGACCTAGCCTCTCCTAGTAGGCATCCGACCATCGTCATCACAACAATTTGGGGAGCATGTCTCAGCACTGCCCTCCCACGACCTCGGGTATCAAAGTGACATAGGGTGGGAAATGCTTCCATCCCTCTCAACATACTGGGTAGATACTCATCAAACCATACTGCGTTGCTATCGATTTTATTGGTACATGTCATCGTATCATCAATTGGAAATTAAGGCTCTTCTTCAAGATATGTATTGAGTCATACTCGGTATCTCACACGTGGCTATCACATAGCCCCTCTACCCTGCAGGTTAGTACTATGCAAACATGCATTCCTAACAATATTCAATCAATAGCTGGTCCATATCATCAACATTATATCCTTTCATCACATAAAATCACAAAATAAATCACATCATGGACGGGTGTCCATGTACCACATCATACATCCCACATCATATTGAGGATGACTATCAACTATATATTTATGAAATAAAGGAATCTGATGACGACTACTGCATGATAATTGCATAGGAACAATAATTTCATATAAATGATAATCATCACACATCATAATCAAAGAATCTACATAGGCATGTTAATTGTCGTAACATCATGATCAAAGCATAATATAAGCATGATAACATCATAATATCATAATTAGAGCATAATCCTGATAACATCATAACATCAGTAAATAATCACATATAACATGCCAAAATATAGTTTATGAAGTATAGCTGAGTCTATAGATAATAAGTAAATACACTGTAATAAGTCTGAGTGATAAAAATGCCTGAGTCAAAATATGGGGCATTACATACACCCACCCTTCAGGAAACTTCGTCCCGAATTTATGGTCAAAATAGTGAGGGAAAATCTCGACACATAATCTCTGTGTCCTCCCAGGTAGCAGATCCTGGGCTATACTTATCCCATTGGACCTTAACTTGGTCCACGCGTCCACTACGGAGCTGTCGAACCCTATGATCTAGTATACGTAATGGTTTGGCTGCGAAGGTTCCCTCATCCAAGACCTGCAAGTCCTTCCAATGAATATTGTGAGACTCATCGACTATGTAATGTTGCAATACTGAAACATGAAATACATTATGAGTCCTATACAAGTGGGGTGGAAGTGCAAGACGATAAGCTATCGGTCTGATTCTTTCAAGAATCTCAAATGGTCCTATAAAGCGAGGTGACAACTTGGTGCCCTTTCCAAACTGAATGGTAATTTTATTTGGTCGGATGCGTATAAATATGCGATCCCATACCTCATAACTTCTATCAGTTATGTGTGCATCAGCATAACTCTTTTGTCTATCCTGTGCTTCCTTAAGCTGCTTCCTGATCTATACCACTTGCTCTTCCATCTCCTGAAGCAACTCAAGCCCGACTAAAACACGATCCTCCAACCTGTCCCAACTAAGTGGAGTCCTGCAAGGTCTCCCATACAATGCCTGCTATGGAGGCATACCAATGGAGCTATGATGACTGTTGTTATATGCAAACTCTACTAGAGGAAGATATTTCTCCCACTGAGTTTGCTGATCCATAACATACATCCTAAGCATGTCCTCCATCACCTGATTCACCCTCTCTGTCTGCCCATCTGTCTCAGGATGATAAGCTGAGCTCAAGTTCAGCTGGGTCCCTAATGCTGACTGCATGCTTTTCCAAAATATGGAGTTAAACTTAGGGTCTCGGTCAAAAATTATCTTCTTCAGAACTCCATGAAGGCGTACAATTTCATTTATGAATACCCTTGCTACATCCGTCACATCATAAGTGTCTCTCACTGGAATGAAGTGGGCACTTTTGGTTAGTTTGTCGACCACCACGATTATAGAATTATGTCTTGAGGATGTGAGGGGCAATCCCACAACAAAGTCCATGGAAATGACTTCCCATTTAGTCTCAGGAATATCATGAGGTTGTAAGAGACCGGCTGGGTGTCGATGATCTGCCTTGACTTGCTGACATTCTAGGCATTTCAAAACAAAATCCACTACATTGCTCTTCATATCGGCCCAGAAGAAGAGTTGCTTCATGTCTGCATACATCTTCTTCACTCCAGGGTGCGCACAATAATGTGCCCTATGGGAATCTCTAAGGATTGTTTCCCTGAGACCACCTTCTTTAGGGATATACATCCTCCCTTGGTACCGCAGCAACCCATCTTCCTCAATATGGTACCCATAATACTTCGACTCACACTTCTTCCCACTCTGAATATCAAAGGTTACCTTTATATACCATCCATCTCCCAAGAGTTGTTCGATCACTTTCTCCTTCAAATCCACTCTCAAGGGGATTAAGGAGAAAATCCTCGGCCTTCGGCTTAGAGCGTCTGCCACCACATTCTCCTTTCCTTTGATATATGAGATACCAAAGTCATACTCACTCATGAACTCACTCCATCGTCGTTGCCTAGCATTTAGATCCCTTTGTGTAAAAATATACTACAAACTTTGATGATCTATTTTAAGTGTGAAACTTCTGCCAACCAAGTAGTGTCTCCATAATTTTAGTGCCATCATTACTGCTGCCAATTCTAGATCATGTGTGGCATATTTCTCCTCATGAGGCTTCATCTTACGAGATGCATAATCTATTACCCCACCTTCCTTCATTAGAACTGCTCCTAACCCTTGCTTTGAGGCATCGGTACATACCATGAAGTCCTTATCCATGTCTGGTACCCGTAAGATTGGTGCACTCATCAACAATCTATTTAATTCAGCAAAAGTGGCATCACATTCATTGGTCCACTCATATCGGATTCCCTTTTGCTGCAAGGTGGTGATGGGTTTTGTAATCTTGGAGAATCCTTCTACAAATATTCGGTAATACCCTGCTAATCCCATGAAGCTACACACCTCATGCGCATTCTTCGGAATTGGCCAATCCTCGATGGCCTTCACCTTTTTTGGGTCCACTGAGATCCCTTCTCCTGAGATGATATGCCCCAAGTAGTGAATCTCCTTTTGGAAGAAAGAACACTTCGACAATTTACCAAATAGTTTATGTTCCCTTAAGCAAGTTAATACTAACCGCAAGTGCTCCTCGTGCTCCTTCTCGTTCTTAGAATATATAAGAATGTCATCTAAGAATACCTAAACAAAGTGGTCCAAGTAATTCCGAAAGACACTATTCATGAGGCTCATGAATACTGCTGTAGCATTGGTCAAACCAAATGGTACTACTACGAACTCATAATGCCCAAATCGAGTTCGAAAAGCAGTCTTAGGAATGTCATTTTCTTTAATCCTAAGCTGGTGATACCCCGACCGCAAATCAATCTTAGAGAAGACTGATGTACCTTTCATCTGATCAAATAGGTCATCAATTCTTGGTATAGGATACATGTTCTTGACTGTGGCTTTGTTCAAATCCCTATAATCTATGCAAAGTCGCAAGGATCCATCCTTCTTCTTAACAAAGATCACTGGTGCTCCCCATGGTGAGATGCTAGGTCTAATTAGTCCCAAGTCTAGCAACTCTTTTAACTGGATCTATAACTCTCGAAGCTCAGGGGTTGTCATTCTATAAGGAGTCTTTGAGATCGGCTTCGCACCGGGTTTCAGTTCGATCATGAAATCAAGTTCTCGCTCTAGAGGTAGTTGTGGAAGTTCTTCTGGAAAGACATCCTTGAACTCAAATAATACTGGGTAAGAATTCAAGGAAGGTCCTTTACTATCGCTCATCGTCTCAAATACAAACAACTGGAATCCTTGTCTTAAACACCTTTTTGCTTTCACTATGGAGATGAAACGGAGAGATATCTTCCTTTTTCGACCCTGGATTTGAATTGCTCGACCCTCGTCATCAAGGCACAAGACTTTCTTTGCATAACAATCCATGAAAGCTCTATGGTCTTCTAACCAATCCATGCCGATAATGAGGTCATAGGTTCCCAAATTGGTGACATAAGCGTCCATCTTAGTGGTGCACACTCCTAAGTCAACTTGACACCCCCTTACCTTAAGACCTACTGCTTGTTTAACCCCTGAAGCCATCTCGACCGATTCGAAATCATCATGCTCGCATGCTGCCAACCCACATTTATCTAATGCATATGGTGAAATAAAACTATATGTTGCACCAGGATCAAATAAAATTTTAAGTTTGACATTGTTTACTTTACCAGAGGATTCTACTACAGTGGACTGATGTTCTGCCTAGTGGTTGTGAACAGCTGCATGAATCCAATGAGTGTTATTAGAATTTCTCATGGATGCTTTTTGTTCCTGCTGCCTGCTGCTGGTCTGCCCTTTAGGACAATCCCGCTGAAAATGAGGACCTCCACATCCCCAACAAGAGACATTAGGTGGTGCTTGCATGTTGCTGGGAGGAGTCCTCTGGGATGTGTTCCTTCCCTGAGATCCTCTCGATCCTCTATAGGAATTGCCTTGTGTTCGTCCTCAGTTCCCATGGTTTGTTGACGAAGCCTGCGATACTGAGTTAACTGAAGTGTTACCCCTCGGGGTGAACCTGTTACCATAAGGAGGAGGTCTGGATTGTCCTCCTCTGAAGTATGGTCATGGGGCCTTCCCTGTAACATACTGATTGGATCCTATCAACTTGCTTCCTCCCTTTGCATCTGACATATCCTCAGCATAGCGAGCATACTCAAGTGCCATGGCAACTGAAGATGGCTTCCACATCCGTACTGTGGCCCTGATATTGTAGTTGATTCCATACACAAATTGCTCCACCTGTCGATCATCCGAGTCCAAGTATGGAACATACTTTACCAGTTCCATGAATCTAGCTTCATACTTTTCCACCGTCATGTTTCCCTGTACCAAAGCATGAAAGGAACCCGCCTGTTGTTCCCTGTAATAAGCCGAAAGATACTTCATGTTGAACCTCTCCTCGAATAACTCCCATGAAACAGATAAAGGATTAAGGTGCAATTGTTTCTCGAGGTCTGACCACCAATTTAGGGCATCCCCCTTTATCTGGAAGATGGCCATTCTAGCTTTGGAACTTGAAGTATACTCGTTTAGTGTGAAGCACCTCTTCATACTCTTGAGCCACGCTTCGACATGCTTATCCGATCGTCCTGCTGAGAACTCAGGAATTTTGATCTTCTGCAGCTCTCTAGAAATATCCTGAAGTAGTTCTTTCCTTGGGCCCTGCGCCATCTTAGAGTTTTCTCGGCTCACCTATGTGGTTTCTACCTCTGTGATCCTCTCCGACTTCCTGTTTAGAGTGTCCATGATGGTTTCCAAGGATCTCAGTATCACCCCCATCTTAGGACTGGAGGTTACCCTTGGTGGTGTCGGTGGTGGGGTCTGTGGTGGCGGTGAGGTTGGTTGGCCTGGGGTCTGCGGTGGTGGCGAGGGTGGTTGACCTCGACCCCGCCCTCGACGTCGACCTCGACCTATGCGTGTTTGAACCATGATAATTCCTGGCATATTCAACAACATTATGCCATTATTATCTCAACCTAATAATTGGAGAGATAAAATTTTAGTTATGTAATGCTTATATTTCGGCATAGAGGCAAATTGTCAATATTTGTGTAAAACTCGCATAGTCACTTTCATTAAACGATTTCATCTTGAGGTTTAATCTATGCCTTAACGTTCAGCTCGTAATGATCATCTCAACAGTGTCTTATTTTTCTTATTTCACATCCATCTCGCCTCTTCGACTATCAGTCAAAGTCTCGGTAATGTCTTAAGTTTAATATTGAAATTCCAATAACATAGATTAAAGTTACAAAAATTAATCTATAAACTCATATCTGTAAAGGTGATGGCTACTCTCTTAAGAAGCCAAAATATAAAATACAAAATATAATAAAACTACATCTTCGTTGGTTATCTTATTTCTTAAGAAAACAAATTATAAAATAAATATCTAAGCCATGACATATCATTAAATAAGGTAACAAATTATAAAATGAATATCTAAATAAACATCTAAACTCATGACATATAATTATTTATCCATTTCCTATATGACAAATCCAAAAAGAAATTATTACGGGGTAGATGCCAACATGTTAGCCAAAACTCAATTGGACTTTAAATACTAATGAAAGCGAACCTTTTTCATTATGTATGTCATGGTTGATAGATGAGCTCGTATTGCTGGCAAAATTCTTCGATTGAATCCACTAATAAAATTTTATTTATTTACTTATTTTATTATTATTATTATTAATTTTTTTTTATTATTTATTTATTTTTTATCTTAAAATCATGTTTTTTTTTTTGTGATGGTACAAGATAATGTTAATGAGGAAGGATGGCTGGATTGAAATAAGGAGAGCAAGTAAGGACTCTGTTCATGAGAAAAGGGGCTGCCTATATTTCCTGTTTATGAACCAATAATAAAAAATAAAAATAAAAAGAAAGCCTCCCGAAAACCTGGTTAATTTACCTGAAAGATCTCTGTCCGGTTCCTCGCCCTCGGAAGGATGAGCGTTTAACTTCCATTATTACTTTATTTTTCCCTTAATTTTACTAATATTTATTCCCGGGAATAAATGAGGGATATCATAGAAAACCCCCCAATCCTCTCTATTTTCCTGCGAGAGTGACTTCTCTTCTCTTCTTTTTTATTTATTTATTTTGGATATAGCTAGTTAGATAAAGTAAAGACGTAAATATGAGGGCGACTCCCTGGTTTGGGTTTGACGATAAGAATATAAATTTTTTTTATGTACTTCCTAATAAAAAGGGTGGAAGAATATTAAATTAATTAATGAATTTAATATTAATGAGTTAAAAATATTAGTGGAATAAGATTGAATATTAATTAGTGGAAGAATATTGTGAAATCAAGGTTAAAGCGTTCAGGCATACTTTCCTTATCTCCCATGTAGCCCCATACCCACGTGACTTGAGGCTGCATGCACCCCACCTGTCCACCAACATGCAGCTGGTGCGTGGCGTGGAGTTCCCCTTTGCTCCTTCAAGAACCCTCTCATCTTACCCGCGCGCGAGGTCCTTCTCATATTTTCAGCTTACGGAGGCCGCAGGATAGTGAGGGAGGACGCAGCAGTAGCAGCACTGGGATTCTACAGCAGTAAAAGACAACAATTTGGAGGCGAGCTTAGGATAACCCAGTGGCAGTGCCCTGGACAACTTAATAACGCTGGTTAACAGGATCCAGAGGGCCTACACCACGCTTGGCGACCATGGAGAAGAGAACGCTTTCCATTTGGTATTTAGTTTGTTCACATTAATTTCTACGGGTTTATAGGTGGGACGTCTCTAATGGCTGGCGAATTCTAATGAGGTGGGTATTGGAGTATCAGTACTGCAAGAACTGCAGAATCCGGAGTTGATTGAGTTTGAACTTTCCGTTGCTGCAGATGCAACAACAAGCCACCGTGATGTTTTTGAACCATATCCATCCTTTTGTTAAAAACACGAGAAATTAGGAAGTGCTCTGGATTTTTCAGCAACTATACATCTGGTGGAAGCATAGGATGTCTAGAAGCAAGCAATTCAATAGAATCTAGAATCTCAAGCATAATTACTAATAGCAATACAGAGAAGGACTGTGTAGATAATAAAGATTTGCATCTCTTGCATTCTTTAATAAATTCATTTCCCTCAGTTGCAGAGATGCAAGAATGTACCAGTGACCTTGAATTAATGTTAAAGCTAGGTGCATCATGGCTTACATGATCGTGTAATTCTGGTAATTCCAAAGAGAATAAGTTCTCTGATGCTGAAAATGTATGGATTCCATACAATGTCCTTAGATATGTGCTGTTTGCAAACAGATTGTCAATGCATATCCTTCAAGAGAATATCAAATTGAAAGCACCCACTTCTCTCCACCAGTTTGCAGTATTTTATAATTATGAGAGGGAGCATTACTTCGATCATCAAAGGGCGACAGAAGGATGACTATCATGGACGGGTGTCCATGTACCACATCATACATCCCACATCATATCGAGGATGACTATCAACTATATATTTATGAAATAAAGGAATCTGATGATGACTACTGCATGATAATCGCATAGGCACAATAATTTCATATAAATGATAATCATCACACATCATAATCAAAGCATCTACATAGGCATGTTAATTGTCGTAACATCATGATCAAAGCATAATATAAGCATGATAACATCATAATATCATAATTAGAGCATAATCCTGATAACATCATAACATCAGTAAATAATCACATATAACATGCCAAAATATAGTTTATGAAGTATAGTTGAGTCTACAGATAATAAGTAAATACACTGTAATAAGTCTAAGTGATAAATATGCCTAAGTCAAAATATGGGGCATTACACCATGCACATGAAATATTTAACGTATGAGTGAGATATGTTCGTCATTTTGAGCATTAACATACCAAGGATGGTCCTTTATGCCCATTCCATGGTCTAAGAATGAAAGGAAAGGCACTAGGACATAAGATATATTTTTATGGGGACGACATACCATGCTTCGTCGCTCGAGGCATCAGACATGCCCATAATACATAGTATTTGTCCTCCAAGTTTGATATGATGGTTATTTCAAGGTTTGAAAGGCATGATATGTTTCTCAGGTATAAGGGCATACTTTGTTCCAAAAACCTAGGTTCTAAATCCATGGAATATATCTCTAAACTTTAGATGCAATGTCTGGGTCCTTAAGCCACAACATAGGCCATTCATAAGAAATATTTGGCATGTGAGTAAGATGTGGTGTCAAATTTAAAGGTTTATTACACCAAGGATGGTTCTCATGACCCAAGTCATGTTCCAGGGTGAACACCCATATTTTTAGTCCATAACATGAGGATTTTGGTTTCTACATAGGCCATCCATGAGGCCCTATTCCATCCTTTCCTAGTGACAAGGATATGGTGGCCACTTTGAGGTTTGTCACATCATGGATTCTTCTTGGTCATTGATCCATGGTTTTATACCAAAACCCATGTTGTTGGGATATAAAATTTATCTATAGTTCTCATGTTCTTTGCATAGTAACCCACATAATGGAATAGGGCCCTTGTAGGGAATCCTTAGCCTGCATGTTAAATGTGAAAACCATGTTAAGGAGGGGAACACTAGGGATGGATACTGAGAACCATTCCATGCTATAATGAAAAATTTAGGACCTAAAATTGTAGCACTTTACTATGGAGCTCATGCTCCATGTGTGTGGTCCCAAACCACCATATTGGCCTTCCATGAGGAATGTCTGGCCTTGAAATGGGATATGGTACTCTTTTTTAAGTTTAAAACACTAAACATGGCTCTTGGTGCCTATGATGTGGTTCAATTCTAAAATGTAGGGTATTCTACCATAATATTTGTCTATGGGGATTGTGAGACATCATTTGTCCCTTAGACACCACAAAGGTCCTACAAAGGAATATTTGTCATGTGATTAGGATATGATGGCCATTTTGAGTTTGGCACATTGAGTCTTGTAATTGTGAATTTAGACACAATCCAAGGCCAAAATATAGAATTTAAAGCCATAACATTTTCCTCTAGGGATCATTGGCTATTTGTGGGCCTCAAGCCATCATATATGCCTTTGCATGTCGAATTTTTGGCCTACAAGAAGGATATGGTGTCCATTTCAGTAATTTTGATACCTATTCCTCCTATATTAGGTTCAACTATTGTATACTTACTTCACCAAAGTAATTAAAATTGTAAGGTCGAGACCAATGTGACCAATGGGGTAGAGGAAATTAATCCACAAGTTAGCACATGGTAAAAATACAAAAGCCTACAAATAGTCAGACTAACATAAGATTGCAAACAGTTGGACTAATCGCATGAAATCCACAAAAGTGTGTCCTCAACAAAATTGTGTAATTATCAAGCCACCCATTGTGAAGTCACCTACTAAGTTGCTATTCATATGGACTATAGACAAAATTATTCACAAACTACTTTAATTTCATATCAAAACCTTCTTATATCAATATCTGTAAGTTGAAGTGTAAAAGGAAAGGCATGAGTCCATAACATATATTTCTATGGGGATCGCATGCCATTTTTTGTCAATTGAGGCATCACACATTCCCATAATACATAATATTTGGCCTCCAAGTTTGATATGATGGTGATTTCAAGGTTTTAAAGGTATGATATGTTTATTGGGGATAAGGGCATATCTTGTTGCAAAAACCTAGGTTCTAATTCCATGAAATTTGTCTCTAATCCTTACATGCCATGTCTGGGGCCTTAAGGCACAACATAGGCCATGCATAGACAATATTTGGCAAGTGAGTAAGATGGTGTGTCAAATTTAAAGGTTTAGTAAACTAAGGATGCTTCTCATGACCCAAGTCATGTTCCACAGTGAATATCCAGAGTTTTAGTCCATAAAATGTGGCTTTTAGGTTCTACATAATCCATCCATGAGGCCCTGGCCCATCTTTTCCCTATTATAGGGATATGGTGGCCATTTCAAGGTTTGCCACATCATGGATTCTTCTTGGTCACTAATCCATTGTTTGATGCAAAAATGCATTTTGTTGGGATAGAACATTTGTCTTTGGGGATCATTTTATTTGTATAGCAACCCACATCATTGCAAAGGTCCTATGTAGCGAATCCTTATCCTACATGTGAGATATAGCCACCGTGTTGAGGAGGGGCACAATAGGTATATGTATTTAGGCCAATTCCATGGTATAATGAAAAATCTAGGACTTTACACTATATCATTTTATTATGGAGCTCATGGTCCATATGTGTGCTTCCAAACCACCAGATTGGCCCTCTATAGGGAATATTTGGCATGGAAGTGGAATATGGTTCTCATTTTGAAGTTTAGAACACTAGATATGGTTCTTGGTTCCTGCAGTGATGTGGTTAAATTAAAAATATAGTATTATATCATAATATTTGTCTATATGGGGCTCGTGAGTATCCTTGTGTCCCTTAGACACTATAAAGGCCCTACAAATGTATATTTGTCATGTGATTAGGATATGATGGAAATTTTGACTTTGTCACATTAAGGATGGTTATTGTGACTTTAGACACAATCCAAGCTCAAAATATAGAGTTTGAATCCATAACATTTTCCTTTAGGGATCATGAGTTATTTGTAGGCCCTGAGCCATCATATAATCCTTTGCGTATGGAATTGTTTGCCTACATGAATGATATGGTGTCCATTTCAATATTTTTGATACTTATTCCTCCTAACTTAGGTTCAACTATTCCATCCTTACTTGACAAAAGTAAGCATGATGGTAATGTGGAGACCAAAGTGACCAATGGGGCGAAGGCAATGAATCCACAAGGTAGCACATGGTAAAAAGACAAAAGACTGCAAATAATTTGGACTAAATTAGGATTCCAAACAGTTGGAATAATCACATTAAATCCAAAAAAGTATTTGCTTAACAAAATTGCATAATTATCAAGCCACCCATTGTGAAGTCACCTACTAAGTTGCTATTCATAGGAACTATAGAAAAAATTATTCACAAACTACTTTAATTTCATATCATGGTCTTCTTATATTAATATTTGGAAGTAGAAGTGTAATTGGTGTAGATCAATCTTTCCATTACAGTTCATCCAGGAAAATGCATGGTTCTAGGAAATATATTACTATTTGAATTGCATTAAGAAATAATCCCTAGTCTTTCGCCCCAAAATATGGTTTAGGTCTCGATACAAGATGACATGGATCTTTTGGAGTGATGTTCTTATTAAGAATTCAAAACATGGAAACATTTGAAGGGAGACATGAGATGGAAGGATTGACTTATTTTTTTATATATAATACTTACATTCCATGCAAATTCCCCATATATTAAGTTTGGGGTCCTTCCTATATCCTTATACTCATTAAATTAAAAGACTACCCAAATAGAATCCATACATATGAGGAAAATGAGCAGTCGATAAATAGATGTGACATTGTTTCATTTGATTGTTTACAAAGAATGCATATTTGTGGGCCTTGAATTTTTCATTTTTGCATAAGGTCCCAATTAAGAACTCTATTGCATAGTTTCAACCACATATGGGGTCTTAATTTGAGAAGAGAGTTGATCCCCCAAAACTTATACCACCACTATTTTTATTTGGAAACTCACTTTAATGCATGTATTGGTATCCCAATTTAGCACTACAGTGACCCACCAATTTGTTCTTGGACCAACATGTTTAGTATCTCCCCTAAATTTGGATATGCCCTCTTTGCATCTAATTTATGACTGTATTCCAAATGAGTACATGATCATTTTAGAGGCCAATAGTTCCATTGGTTAGCTATCCTTGGTGCCAAACATCAAAGGAGGTATTGTCAACCACCTGGGAAAGATGCAATTTTGTTTTATTGTAGAGAGTGAAAAAATTGTGTCCTATAAAGGACCAATGTTTACCCAGAACCCAAAATAGCATTGAATCCAATACTTACAACCTACCATGAAACAAGTTTGTTAATTTTGGGTTTTCTAGGGTATGTACTTATTAAATGGATATAAATGTCATGGTTTAGGGGACTTCAAAATTATTTTGTTTAATAACTGATTTGTATACAAGGGGATTATAACTTGATCAACCAACATGGATACTATATAGACTAAAAGTTTTATCTTTGATATTTGTGTTATTGGAAATCCTCGGTAGGTGTGGACACGGACTATTTCCCTTGTATAAATGGGATAGATGTAGAAAAAAGCAAATACAACTATAAAATACTCTCCCTAGATTTGGAAATATCACTTGATCATGATGAAACCTTTACCTTCCCTCTGAATATGGTCCTTGCTGGATGGAAATCCTTAGCTCAGTTGATGTTCGAATAACCTCCATAGATTAGAGCCAAAAAAGTAATGGAAACATACAAGATAATCAAGTTAATCTTTATCAATGACCGAAGAGAAAGGTAATAAAGAGTGATTCATAAATTACACAAAGTTTAGCGGAAAGGGAAAACATATTGCATTAATGAAATATATGGAAATATTACAACCAAGCATCGGTGGTGTTCTTCTCCCCACAAGATTTTGATCCACAAACTCTACAAGATTGTCACTCAACAACCACGCTCATTAAAGGAAATTTGAGGTCTAAAATGGGACTCCCAAGGAAATAATAAAATAATAGTTAAAATAATAAAATAATATTTATTAATTTTGGAGGAATAAAGAAAAAACTACTTTTTTGTTTTAATTTTCAACACATCTCCCTGTGTTTTTACTCAAATTTCAAGTGAGAGGACTAGTGGGATGCGAAGTTAAATTCCACATCCTACAAGTACCCACACTGCATACTTTTGACTGACCCGTCTACCCAAAAAACAAGAAATACCTGAAAAAATGTGATGATGTTTCTCCCCTTCTTATATATTTCCACCCAACCGATAGGGGAAAATTTCAAGTCGATCAGGCTCACAAAGGAAGAGAGGAGCGAAGTCAGGATTTTTCCAATAAAAAAACAACACTATGGATACCATGCCTGATCACCATCGATACAGAGGCCTCCTAATTGCTTGTTGTCTACTGCCTCTTAAAAAACTAGATTATTAGGCACGCTTAGGTGAGGTTGGTTCCTGGTGACTAGCTATGACTGGGAGTATCACTATGACCTTATGGATATGAAAACTAATGTAAGACTCATGCAGGAACATCTATCTTGTGAATCAATGTACGTATGTATCGCCATTATTCCTTCCATCCAACCCATGTAAGAAAATTCATCATCATGTTTTTTCAGGTATTTCTTTCTTTGGGGCCAGCCGGGTCCGTCAAAAGTATGCAGTGTGGGTACTCGTTGGATGTGGAATTTAACTCTACATCCAACAAGACCTTCCACTCTAAATTTGATTAAACACACAGAGAGGTATGTTAAAAATATGAACAAAAAAGTAGTTTTTTTTTATGAAAAATATGTCATGTCAACATTATGGTTGACTCATTTGGAAATTCTATTGGTTCTTGAATACCAATTCACAAGAATTTATTGTTGGCTCATTTTCTTATAAGGTCCATTTTAGACACCAAATTCTATCAAATCCACTGCAATACATGAACATTGTCTATAGCATGAACTTTGGTCTTGTATAACATATTGAATTCATTGCACAATCAAAGTTCACTATTGGACCTCGATGTGGATAAATGCTAGTTTTGTATTATGTGCTAGACATTGTTGCACAGTTTATGATTGTGGGTTTTCTTATACACTTCCACATACGGTTGGTTTCCTATGCTCACAATGTTATCTAATAGTGGACACGGGATTCACTAGTGAGGCAAGATCATATCACATCAATTCATATCGGGGGTTTGAATACTCCTCAAAACCTCAAAAATATATTGCCTCGTATTAAGGGGTCAAGGGGGGATTTTTAATTTGAAATAGTAATATAAATATTGGGGGTTATTTTATTTGGGTGGGATGAGGAATAACCTATAAATCATGGGATGGATTCATACCCCCAAATCATGGGCTCAATTTATACCTTCAAACCACAGGTTGGATTCATATTAGTCCTAGTTTTTGCTAAGGAATAACTTCTGAATTGGGGTCTAGATTCATACCTCTAAATCACGAGATGGATTCATATCAATCCTAACTATTGCTAAGGAATAACGTCCAAATTGTGGGATGGATTTATACCTATAAATCATGGACTATATCAATATTAGTCCTAGTTTCTTGAGTGCTCAAGTGTTATTAGCTCTCCCAGTTTGTGTTATTGCAAAAAGATCAAAGAGGTATTCAATTGAAAAATGAGTAGTTCATGCATGTTTCTGTGTTGGCACAAACACTAGAACTAGTTTTCCTTTGCATGTTGAGTTATGGATTTTTTCCTTGGCTTCATCATTACTTGCATTCAAGCATAAACGTTAGATTCAGAATTGCAATTTCAATTCTTATATGCAAGGAATCTATCTTAATATTGTATTTTAACTGACATGAACATAGGTGAAAATCTAAATCCTTATTTAGATACCCTACGTGTTATCACTACCATGAAATAGTATCATATCAATTTCACCATTTGTGTATCTTTACAACTATTGCATGCTTAAAACTTAATAATGGATATTTTTCCCTCTCTTGTAGAGATAAAAAGATAGATATAACCCAAGAAAATGTAACTAAATGTTGTTAATTCCATTCTGTCTTCTATGTTTTCTCCATGGGATTTTAGTTGATTTATTATACCAATGACTCTAGTGTAAAATAATTTAACTAACTATGTATATTTCATTGACTGAGATTCAAAATCTCTTCTAAGAATATGCAACTTCGAACTATTTACCTTGTCCAAGCCTTGATAGGTAGTTTCCAATGTGTCACATTCCTTATTATTGGTATTTGTTCTTGCTACTCCTGGGAGTAAGATTTCTTGCATGTCTTGGTGTGTGTAGAAAATAGCCTTTCTGTCTTTCTTCCTCTGTTCTCTTAGGGAATCCTTCTCATCTTACATGATATTATTATACGTTGTCTAATCTATTGGTTCTGTATAGCCATTTTGGACTATCTCCCATACATCTTGACCTTTGAACAAAGCCTTCATTATTACAGACCAATACTCATAATTCTTTCCTGAGAAAATTGGAGTTTGTAAACTCGACATGTGTGTACCAGAAGTGGAAACCATGTTTTTATTTTCCTTAGAAAAATACTTTTTGTTTTAAAATAAGGTTTCTTTCCTAAACCTGCTATGATACCAGATCTTGGGAATGGATGCGACGATTAAATTGAGTTGCAATGCAGTAATTAATTTTCTTTTATTTTTACTTTTGGGGTTATGGCATAGTTCCTTTGGAAGACCCACCTTTTACTTCAATGAGTTGACTTACGACTGAAATTTACTGCGACCGGGTTGTACTACGATGAAATTTTACTGCGATAGAGTTTTACTACGACGGGAAATTATGTGAGAGACTTCACTTTTGGACGAGAAACTTTTACATACTTTTGACCCGACACACTTTTTACCTTGACAGAAACCCACTTGACTTTGACAAGTTTTAGCGCGACCTGATTTACCCTTGACACACTTTTGGATGTGACCAACTCCCACTTCGACCGGACCGCTTTTATTCAAACTTTATAAAAAGAGATTTCTTAGTCTAAAGACTTATAATATGAAAAGTCTTTTCATTGACCCCTAACTTGGGATAAACCTCAACACAACTATATTGTGACATAATCACAATATCATATAACCAAATTATAAAGTAAGACTTGTCTCAAGCACTCTATGGATAAAAACTCAAACTTTTACACAGTGAAATATTTGTGTATTCTTTGTGTCTTTCACTAAATGTTAAATGTAAAAAAAATTTACTCAAATAATTCTAGAGAAGGGGCGCAGCATAAATAAGACAGTCATTCAACAATAAACTATGGAATTATATATATTGCCGCGACATAACAAAAGAACCATAGTTGAAATTACAAACTTGGAAATTTACAATTTGTTTCACCTTTTATAGAGCTTCGACTCTCAACACTTTCCAAAACACAAAATCTTGAGCTTCTTTAACTCTTCTTAGAGTTTTTCTTCTTCTCCGCTTCTTCTTCCTATTTTCTTCTCTTCCTTTTTTGCGCACTCTGTCTCTTTTTTTTCTTCTTCTTCATATACAAATACTAAAATTACTTCTCTTGGAATCTACCAACTAACATTAAAGAGTGTAATTAGTTTCTTTATAAGAAATTAACTTCAGAAATTTAATTCGATTGTTTTAGATATGGAGAGACGTGAACTCTTCATTCTAACAGACTGTCTAACATAAGATGAACTGTTACAAACTCTAATAGAGTCATCTTAGATGTGACATGGATCTGGGATTAATTAATATTTCCAACAAAAAATATATTGTTCATATTGATAGTAGGTTTATGTTGTTGACTACATAACATTGTTGCATCAAATAAAAGTTTTCCATGTTGTTTACATGAGAGAGAATCTATGTATGCATTTTACTTCCTTGCAAAATGGTGCTAAAAAACATGTTTGTTTGCTTCTAATCTGGACAGATAAAACTTTCATAAAGGTATGAACGTGTAAAGTCTATAAATATTTATCTTACATATCCATGGCAATTCAATTCTCTCTTTTTGATTGGTTTTGTTAAAGTTAGAGGTTTATAATAGGATTTATGAGTATTAAAATTAATTTAATGAGGTTTACCCATTAGTATGTTCAACTAGTTAAATGTTTGTGAATGTATTCACTTTGTTTCAAAGCAATTTCCAATAGTCAAAATAAAAAGTTTGTTTTGGTTTCCTTAAGTTTGTGGCATTGGTTATCTTATATTCATGATTTATAGCTAACAGATACAACCCGTACCTAAGTCCGTAACCAACATTTTCTTTTTGGCACAATTTGGATAAGAATTTCTAGAATCTACTGAAATTGATTTGAAAGGGTTGAAAAGGTTCGTATTTGAGTTTTCAACTAACCATTCTCTTATATAACTTTGTGCATCCTTTGTTTTTTCATATGCATGATTCTTGCAAGTCTATATTATGGTAGTGTTTGAATATGGAATTACTATACACAAGTATGACTCTTTCCATGTTATTTGAATATTCGATTTAAATTAGGGTTTATTAATCTCACATTTTCAATATGGTTTCTACATAAAACCTCTCATCTATACATTTTAGTGGTTTATTCCTATGTGACAAGGTTTTTTGAAATCTATCCTTGAGGTTCAAAATTTGGTGAATCTAATTTTTTTTTAGGTTCATTAAGGTTTGTTGAAGTACCTCATGGATCTTGTCTAAGTCTCCATTTTCTCCTATCCCTTAAATATTGTGCCATAGCTCAAGTGAGTAATCTATTCTATTAGTTTCCATATTAGTCATAACAATTTTTTTAATGTTTATTGATGTTGATTTTTGTGACACAAACACACACACACACATATGTATATGTATATGTATATGTATATACATACACACATACATATTTATACATATGTATGCATATACATACATATATATACATATACATATGTGTGTGTGTGTGTGTGTGTGCGTGTGTACACACACACACACACACACACACACACACACACACACACACATATATATATATATATACATATACATACATATGTTTATATGTACATATATACACATACATATGTCTATATATATGTATGTATGGATGTATGGATGTATGTACATGTATGCATATACACACACATATACATACTTATGTATATATATGTATATGTACATGGGAAGTACTACCATTGTTTCACTTTCAAAGATTTCTAGTTTATTTTAGTTGTGACTGTAGGGAATCTATTTTGATGCAATACAAAACATAGCTTAAACTTTGCTTTGAGGACAATTAGGAGAAGTGAAAAATATAAAATACTTCACCTAAGTGTTGGTTAATATGTGGTTAATATACAAAATAGATAAATTTAAGGCTCAACTAAGCAATGAAAAAACCAAAGTCACACAATTTGGGTTCAACAACGATTAAATTCAGTTTTTGAATTTTCCAATGAGGTTCAAAAGAGGTTCACCATTCTATCTACAATTTTCAAATATATATATATATATGTGTGTGTGTGTGTGTGTGTGTGTGTACATGTACATGTACAATAGGGGGTGACAATATGTAATCTTCTTGTAACTATTCACAATAGCCACAACCCTACACTATGACAAATTATTATGATTGTCTATTGTTGGAAGCGAGATTGTTATTGTCCTTTATTAGTGAATATCAATAGTGTTTTATCCCTTATTGGGTAAAATACAAGGGAAACTTAAAATACAATGTTTCAAGGTTTAATATTTAAGGAGAATGTGAAGGAAATGAGAAAAACCTAACTATATGCAACATCTTTTTACATGTTCCTTGATCTTCGTTTTGCGGTAAATGGTGTATTGCATTAATGAAAAAAATCCAAAACAACCAAAGTTGTTAGAAATAAAAAAATACTATAAATAAGAAAAGAAGTTGTGTAAGTTGTAGACAAATGCATAGACTCACAAAATGGATAAACCTTAAGGATCTAAAGGGAATTGGTCGATTGGAGTATTTGAAAAATGTAGATAGAATTGTGAACCTATTTTGAACCTCATTGGAAAATTCAAATATTGAATTTAATCATTGTTGAACCCAAATTGTGTGACTTTGGTTTTTTCATTGCTTAGTTGAGCTTGAAATTTATCTGTCTTTTATATTAACCAACACTTAGGTGAAGTATTTTATGTTTTTCACTGCTCCTAAATGTCCTCAAAGACAAGTTTAAGCTATGTTTTGTATTGCATCAAAGTAGATTCCCTACAGTCACAAATGAAATAAACTTGAAATATTTGAAAGTGAAACAATGGTAGTACTTCTCGCTGCTTAAAACAATGCATTTTAGTTTACCTTAGATATTGAGTGCATCAAATCTATAGTTCTATCAAAGAAACCTTTTCAGGGAGGATATAATGGCTTTGACAATTCCTTGTACTAATGCAACTTTTCCCATCTTAGATGGTGTATTTGTTCATAGTTTGTATGGCAGATCAATATAAATTGTTCATTTTGATTTTGAGTTTGTGAGACTTGGGTCTCAAACATAACTCTACACGTATTAGCTTCCCTTGTTGTTAGCATGGCTTGGAATATATGCATCAACCATTGTGTAGTACTATCTACACAGTTCTAGTAATCTATGAATACTCCAATGGACCAATTCCCTTTAGAGCCTTAAGATTTACCCTGCTTTGTGAGTCTGTGCATTTGTTTACAACTTACATAACTTCTTTTCTTATTTATAGCATTTTTTAAATTTCTAACACCTTTGGCTATTTTGGATTTTTTTCATTAATGCAATATACCATTTATAGCAAAAACAAGATCAAGGAACATGTAAAAAGATGTTGCATATAGTTAGTTTTTTCTCATTTCCTTCACATTTTCCTTAAATATTCAACAATGAAACATTGTATTTTAAGTTTCCCTTATATTTTACCCAATAAGGGATAAAACGATATTGATATTCACTAATAAAGGACAATAACAATGTTGCTTCCAACAATAGACAATCATAATAATTTCTCATAGTGCGGGGTTGTGGCTATTGTGACCCCCTATTGTACTATTTCATTAGTTTGGAATTATTTATACTTTTTCCCTTTGGTCTACTACTCAGTCCTCTTGTTGATGACTCAACTTTCCTTTCTCCAGGTCCCAAATTTTGGAATGTTTAAATATTTATTGGGTGTTTTACAAGTTTGAAATTTTTTTCTTATGTGCAAAAACATGTCAACTTTTAATTGTAATTATTTTTCTTAACACCTCTGCTTGAGAATAAATTTTCTCCAAGTTGTCACTTCCTGCAACCTATGATCTTTTGTCCTTAATAGTTGTTGCAAATAGGTGAATCACATATCTATTATAACATCTCTTATTCATAGGTGACATTTATGAAGCAAGGAGGGCACTTGTGTTAGAAATTTATGGGTGCCATTTGTATTTATCAGTAAATATGCATGTCCTGGGAGTGTTTTATTTGTGCCTAGAACTCCCAACTCCTTTTCCATATCATTTTCCTTTGTGCCCAACATTTATGGCATTTTTGGGAGTTATTTGTAACCATCAATTCACCACCATGCCTGGACATTGTCTATAGCATGAAATCTGGTCTTGTATAACATATTGAATTCATTGTACAATCTCAAAGTTCACTATTGGACCTGGATGTAGATGAATGCTAGTTTTGTATTATGTGCTAGACTTTGTTGCACAATTTCAAATTATGGGTTTTCTTATACACTTCCACATACGATTGATTTCCTATGCTCACAATGTTGTCTAATAGTGCACATGGGATTCACTAGTGAGGAAATATCATATCATGTCCATTCATATTAGGGGTTTGAATACTCCTGAAAACCTCAAAAATATATTGCCGCATATTAAGGGGTCAAGGGGGGGGGGGGTTAATTTGAAATATTAATATAAATATTGGCAGTTATTTTATTTGGGTGGGCCGAGTAATAACCTCCAAATCATGGGATGGATTCATACCTCCAAATCATGGGCTCAATTTATAACTACAAATCACAGGTTGGATTCATATCAGTACTAGTTTTTTCTGTGGAATAACTTCCAAATTGTGGGATAGATTCATACCTCCAAATAATGAGATGGATTCATATCAATCCTAACTATTGCTAAGGAATATCGTACAAATTGTGGGATGGGTTTATACCTCTAAATCATGGACTGGATCCATATTAGTCCTAGTTTCTTAAGTGCTCAAGTATTATTAGCTATCCAACTTTGTGTTATTGTAGAAATATCAAAGAGGTATTCAATTCAAAAATTAGTAGTTCATGCATGTTTCTGTGTTGACACAAACACTAGAACTAGTTTTCCTTCCTTTGCATGTTGAGTTATGGATTTGTGCCTTGGCTTTATCATTACTTGCATTCAAGCCTAAAAGTTATAATCAGAATTGTAATTTCAATTATTATATGCAAGGAATCTAGCTTAATATAGTATTGAAACTGACATGAACATATATGAAAATGTAAATCCTTATTCACATACTTGCCTCCAAAAGTGACTTTTAGGGGTGGCTCTAAACCTCCCCCAAAAGTGACTTTTGGGGCTGGTTCTAAACCCCCTCCAAAAGTGAATTTTAGTGGTGGTTCTAAAACCCCCCGAAAGACGCTTTTGGGGGCAATTCTAAACCCACCCCAAAAGGGAATTTTGGGAGCGGTTTTGGCTTCAGAGGCGGTCTCTACAAAACCACCCCTAATAGCACCGACGCCAAAAAAATTTTCCTTTTAGGGCCGGTTTTGATTCACCCCCAAAAGTGATTTGGGGGCAGTTTTGACTTCGGCAGTGATCTTTACAAAACCACCCCTAATAACACCGACACCAATTTTTTTCCTTTTAGGGGCGGTTTTGGAAGAGGTTAGAACCACTGCTAAAAGTGACTTTTAGGTGCGGTTATAAACCCCCACAAAAGTGATTTAGGGGTGGTTTTGGCTTTGGAGGAGGTTGTTAAAAAAACTCCCCGAATGGCACTAATGCTAAAAGTTTTGAATTTTAGGGACGGTCCTAGAAGCGATCAAAATCGCCCCGAAAAGTGACTTTTGGGGGCGGTTCTAAACCCCCGCCAAAAATCACTTTTAAGGGTGGATATAAACCCCCCTTGCAGTTACCTATGGGGGCAGTTAGAAACCGCCCTTAAAATCCTCTATTATAAAACTGTGGGGTCATTTTTAAATCCCCCTCGTAGGTACCTACAAAGGTAGTTCAAACATGCCCTTGTAGGTACCTACGAAGGTGGTTCAAAACCCCCCTCATAGGTACCTACGAAAGTGGTTCAAAACCCCCCTCATAGGTACCTACGAAGGTGGTTCAAAACCCCCCTCGTAGGTACCGATGGAGGCAGTTCGAAACCCCCCTCATAGGTACCTATGTAGGCGGTTCAATATCCCCCTCGTAGGTATCGATGGAGCCAATTCAAAACCCCCCTCATAGGTGCCTATGGAGGCGGTTTAGAAACCCCCTTAAAATGATTTACAAACCTTTGGGGGAAGTTATGAACCCCCCTCGTAGGTACCTACAGAGGTGGTTCGAACCACCCGCCCCCCTAAAACTCTTTACAAACCTTTGGGGGAGGTTATGAACCCCCCTCGTAGTGACATATGATTTCAGTTTAGAACCCCCCTCATAGCCATAATTTAAAACATCAATATTGCAATATCATTAGGGCATGAAGCAATCGAACCTTCAACCTCTGACTTGTAAAGCAGGCACTGTACCATTGAGCTAGAACCATTTAAGAATTGGGGAAAGGGGCAATATTAACAGCAATATTGCATCATTTGTAATTATAATAAAAGACTAATAATCCCAACATTGTTTATGAATCAATAGACCTAAGAAAGTAGTATGAATGGATCCGGCCTTATAATTTGGATAAACTTGAAAGGTTTCATATGCAACATTGATTCAATGAAGAAAACAGTAATATAGAAACGTTTTGGAGGACAAAGTTGGCATTCAAGTTCATACACATACTCTAGAAGTGAACATCTAACTAGAATTTCAATTATTCATGGATAAGAATGAGCATCTTTTCTAATGGTTGCTTGATGGATCCATGTAAGACTAGCCTTATCTTAAAATTTATGTTAGTAGCTCAATGGGTTCTAGAATTATAACATATTTAGACCCAACTCAATCCAGTCTGGTGATATAAAAACCATTCAACTACACTATGGAGAAATACAAATATTAAAAATTGCATAGCACAAATAAATCTATATTCTTTTCTAAGATAAACAACTCATAATAATGCATGTATAGATACAGAATACCTCCAACTGGTATAATCATGAATGAACACCAAAATCACTCAAAATTCCAATGAGATGAAGTGTGCCATTTTCAAAGCACTCCTTAATGTATTTAAACCCTACTCCCTCTTATATTTGTCTAGAGGCAAGAGCATAATCCACTAATTTTGCTTTGCACCCAAAGTCAAATTCAAAGTTAATATGTTTCCCATTCTAAAAGAAGTAGCACAAATAAATAGTAGAAATATCCTTTTAGTTACCATTTATACAATTATAAAGTACATCTTATACAAATATCATATGATATCACCCCAATTTGTAAGGTGGTTATAATATTAACTATTACACAACCATCATGTCAACAAAATGTTAATGCCTACCAAATCTTAATGCAGGAAAAAATACCCAACGTATAGGATTCTCATAAGTCACTCTAGATGCAGAAATCATCCACATGCAAGATATTCCTTCTTCACTCTAATCCTTTACAGTTTTCATCAATAAATTTCCAAAAGCAAAAAAACCACTACAAGAAAAAATAAAGTGAGTTTCTTATTACCTTATTGGAAAATAACAAATATCAAGCATAGTAAGTCATAGATGATAGTAGAGTAGAATAAGGAATTTGTTCCTTCTTTGAAGGATTTGGAAAACTGAGTAAGAGTTTTATTTAATCCAGTTGAGTCATTTAGATGGATAACCGAGCTTTAGCTTACAGAGCTTGTTAGCCTAGGTAGCTTATTTACCTCGAGGAAGGTTTGATTAAGAGGAACAAGCTCATATTTTATACCCTTGGAGCTTACACAGAGAGAGAGAGAGGTTCCTATTTGTAATGACCGATCTATTGTATTTAGGTTTAGATAAAGCACCATTGTGAAATAGGATTGTATACCTGTATTTTTGGGCTAATTGAGTTTGGATGTAATTTCCAATTTGAATCATATCTTGTGACCACGTTGACTGTATGGTTAGTTGAATGAAAAAATGTCTTGAGTATTGAAATTACACACAGCAAGTCACTTTTAGTTGTGCATTGTGTGGCAGATCCACGACGTAAGATAGATTGGTTAACAAGTCGACGATGGTGATCAAGAAGTGAGTTGATCAACGGCTAAAGAGGAATTTTGCTGACTAAATAGCGAGAAATTTAAAGGGGAATTTGTTGCAAAGTTCGAAACTAATCATTGCTAGGATGAAGAAGATCAAAGGTTAAGAATGATCTTGCTGCAAATTAACTGCGGAGAACTATTTTGCTGGGAGAACTAGCGTGATAGAAGAAATTCTCAATTGACGCAATACTTTATAAAATCCACCCTATAACAATTTAAGTCCACCATCAATCCATATCTGATGGTTGTTAGTCCATTTTGTCGATGATATAGCAAGAGGGTTAATTGCAGAAGTTGGGCGCGGAATCATTGTATAATCTAGTTCACCGATGATAATCTTTGTGTAATATTTGGGCCATGCTAAGAATGTGTTGGGAAGTATGGTTGCAGATGAGGATCCTAGCCTGAGCGCATGGTGGGAAGTATGGTTTCAGGCTCAGGCTCGAAGGTATGGATAAGGGAGATTTACAACATAGGATAGATATGGACTTTAATGCTCAGAGGATGCTAATCCAGAATGATGCCAAGATGATGAAGGTTGAGTATAGAACTGTTATGATGGTGAGGTGGCTATCACCCTTATATTTTGAAGCAGAACCGCCCTCTGCTCAACGGACTCTGTGGAGTATCCCATCCTCTTTTCTGTTGAAAGGGCTCATGACTATGTTTTCCGCTCTGAAGCACTGGTGCTTGGTGATGAATCTATCTTCACCATGGCTCCCAAAATCTCTCACGGGGGAATTCTCTGTGTTGGGGGAAGTCTCGGCGGACAATATTGACAAGGTTCGTATGACTAGAGCCTAGATACAAGTGCAGTAGGCTACTGACTGCTTCAAAGAATTTGTTCCTTTGGTGACACGCAATGAAATTGAATCAGTTGTAGATTGTTTATGGATAAAGATGAGGCCATGCCCCAGGAGGATTTGCGCCATGAGGTTGAACCTGGGGTTGTAGAACCTAGAAATATAGTTGGGATTTCTGCTGTCTATGACATATTTATTATTCTCTATTGGGTTAACATGAACCTGATAGTGCACTCTTTGCTTAACACTGCTGAAAAACAACAAGGGGTTGAAGAACCTGTGAGATTTTGGAAGGATCACAACTCCGATTGTAGGCTAATGCAGAGAAAGTTAGACTTCATGGCCAAAAGATGGGGATTCAATTATTCCACCCGAGGATGGAGCAGGCTGAGGTCGAAGGGACGAGCATGGCCAAGTCAATTGACGTGACTGACAGGGAGCCCTCTTGAAAGATGAAGAAGAACAAATGCTCCTCTCCGAGAGTGTCCACCCAAGGCCAGGTTTGAGACCGTTGTGTTTATGCTCTTGTTATTTCTTGTCTAGTTTACTGTTAGTGGTTCCACTAGTGAAAATATTTATAGGCCACTTAATGGGGCACGACATGAAAAATCTGGCTATTTTTTTATGTCTTGTTCATTCGTCTGTTAGTGGTTCCTGTAGTGATTTCTTTATGGGAAGCTTATGTATGTAATCGAGATGGGGCACGCCATGAACAATATGGCTATTTTTTTTAGGGATGGGTGGTTCTATTTTGGGACGAATGTACAACTTGTCATAACTGGTTAAGTGGCTTCTAAATCTACTATTCGGAATGTAATTAAGTGAGTATGCAGTAATACAATCCTTTTATTTACAAAAAAATATAATATATTGGAAAAATTTTGAAATATTCTACAAGTGCTTCAATGTCTCACCTTTCAGCAAAAAGGATGGATACAATTCATATATTGTTTGATATTAATGTCTTAAAATAAAATTAATTTACCACCAATGGCCACAAATAACTAAAAAGTAGTCAATAGGATTGCTAACTACATTATGTAAAATCATTTAATAGTGGTTATGGCAGCTTCAGGAGACCTATAGGTGATACTCCTAATGCCTGAAAGGAAACCTATAGGGGATATTCCCAAATAATGTTGAAACTGTATTGATAATAAGGATCTATACCTCAAAGTTTAGCTCTGATGCTAATAACGTTAGATGATCTTGGCATCCTCTATGCTTTACACAAATATTTCACACAAATTAGTTGTTATACCATCAATCGGTTATACTTATGGTTGTAATAAATATGTTGTAATTAAATAATTTTAATATTTTTCATTACATTACCTGCCCGTGGTCAATAGCTATTCTGCAATCAACTTTTTTCCTTCAACAAATGTGAAATAAAATCAATTCATAAAATAGACAAGTACAACTGTACTTAAAATGAAGAAATCGACAGGTTATATTCAATGAAATGACAATAAGATATCTAATTGACAAATTCATTATGGTGATAACTAACAAATATGCATTAGAGAATGATACAAATTGTCATTATATACCTTTCCATTGTGAAGACCTACATATATCATGTCAAAATGGTATTTTAATATAAGAGATTGATATATATGTAAAAAAAGGCATAACATATATGAAATTATAAAAAAAAACGAAATCAAAATACCTGAATGAGATTCTCTTGGTTTCAAGAATATATTATTCTCTACTAAATAGGTCCAACTACATGAAGTTTCAATATCATATGGACCCTCCCCCCGCCCACATCACTCTCAATTCCCCACACCCAATCTATCTACCGTGAAAATAAATGAAAGTTACATAACAGAATAAAACAGATAATATCCATGCATAAACAATAGTAGAACAAAAATATATGCATGAAAGGTAAATCCAAGTAATAATCTAAGATATACATTTTCACAGATACAACTTAAATGAGAATTGATAAATAAATCATGCATGCTACTTATTTAACAACATCCAACCATGTGCCTTCACAATCTTGTCGAACATAATCCATGCCACCATCACCTATAGCTTCATCCTCTTTGAATTTCATCCCTTCAAAATCTGCAACACTTGATAAATCTGCATACTCCAATTCATATCTATTACAATTACCTAATCCCTTCGGAGGGCATGTCAAAACTACACACCAGTCATTCTCTACCAGATCTTGTACATAAAATACTTGTTTTGCTTGTGATGCTAGAATAAATGGATCATCTTGCACTATCTTCTTACTCGAGCATCTCTTCATATTCACCATGGTGAAACCAATTTCATCAAATTTCATTCCATTCTTCTTGTGTACATCTATCCATTCATATTTGAACAATGGGTATTGTACCAAGAAATAACTCTCAGAGAAAATATGTCGAACTGATGAACCAGGAAAGAGTAAACCATGCAAAGTTTGAGGGTATGAATGGTGGGATAAAGGGAGAGGCAATCATCGATAAACTCAGCGAAGGCTTTGAGCTACTAGTTCAATTCATGAATGTCAAATCAAATCTCCCTGCTATTGGCCATAGCCCCTTAATTGAACTGGATGTTATCCTAAAGGAGCTATTTGAGATGTCCACCCCTACAGATCAGCAGTGAAAATATATACATAGAGTGAGAAATCATCAGCCTGGAAGGCCCGCCAGCAGCAGAGTCAACTGCAGTCTATTAAAAATATGCTCGGAGTTGTCGTTTTCATCAAGCGAGCCAGAAAGCCCTAGATGTCGAGATTTCCCTTTTTGATTGGTCACACATAGCACAGTGTGCCTTCCCAAAATGTTTTGTGGGAATGGTGCATCTACCACAACATATTTTGTTAGGATTCAGGATGTACTATTAGGTTTAATTCTCGCAATGTAACTAATTTTGATGCCTAATTTCGAGATACGTCTTGGGGGTAAATTGCATTAAACTTAGCCTCTATGGAGGAGGAAGTGTTCGAATTTTATTTTTGAAGCCTCTATGCTTGGATTGTAGCTCTGTAAACTTTCTTGGAATTGTTAATGAAAATTATTTTTTTGAGTTTCTGAGATTCATCATAGTGTTCATATTCAGTTTGTGTTTCTTGTTTGCGTCATTTTCATATGTGTAAATTCTGCTAATGCTTTCTAGAGAAAACCATGACTTGTCTTGAGCCTTCTAAGGGTTGTTTTGACATGTCTTAATCCTGCTAAGACTATCGTGACTAGCTGAAAGTGCCTTGAGGAATATGAAGGGTCCCAATCCTATGTATGAAGGTACCATGAACTATTGTGGGTTACTAAGGGTGTCGTGAGGGTGTGTAAATTTGTTGGAAGCCTAATTGTGCACTGCTTGACTAGGCCATGATCTATTAGGATGGATGACAATCTGTGTGAGTTCTAGTACGTGGATCGCTACCAATATTGGACTAGTTATGCAACTAATGAAACCCATGAGTTGATGCCTCTCACCCATGTGCTATCTACCAAGATGGTAGAAAAGCTCAGAAAGGTCAAAAATAATGGAACCTACTCCTGGTTGAGGGATGGTGGAAAAACACAAGTAACCATTGAGTACAAAAATGAGAGTGGTGCATGGTTCCTCTACACATTCACATAGTTCTCATCTCCACTCAACATGATGAGACAATGACCAATATACAAGCTTTATCTAAAAGAAGTGAGAGGGTTCAATTTTTATATAAGGGGGATATGCTTTGAATAGTAAACTGTAGTAACCCCCATCAGATCTTGCTGATTTTTTTGGCTTATTTTCTTATGTAATTTGGTTAAGGGATTTCATAAAAATACTTGTCAAAAATACCATTGAGCTGTGCCAAATAGTCTTAGTTGGCTTTTGTATTCAATGTACTGCTGGTATGTTGATGTAGGAGCATAGGCTCTTGGGGGTAAATTGCACTAAACTTAACCTCTATGGTGGAGGAAGGGTTCGACTTTCATTTTTCAACCCTCTATGCTTGGATTGTAGCTCTATAAACTTTCTTGGATTTGTTAATGAATTTTTTTTTTTTAGTTTCTGAGATTCATCACAGTGTTCATATTCAGTTTGTGTTTCCTGTTTGCATCATTTTCATATGTGTAAATTCTGCTAATGATTTCTAGAGAAAACCATGACCTATCTTGAGCCTTCTAAGGGTTGTTTTGACATGTCTTAAGCATGCTAGGACTATCGTGACTAGATGAAAGTTCCTTGAGGACTGTGAAGGGTCCCAAGCCTATGTATGAAGGTACCATGAACTACTGTGGGTTACAAAGGGTTTTGTGACTGTGTGTAAATTTGTTGGCAGCCTAATTTTGTACTTCTTGACTAGACTATGATCTGTTATCATGGATGACAGCCTGTGTGAGTTCTAGTATGTGGATCGCTACCCTTTATTGCAATAGTTATGAAATTAATGAAACCCCTGAGTTGATGCCTCTCACCCATGTGCTGGATACCGAGATAGGAGAAAAGCTCATAAAGGTTAGAAAGAATGGAACCTACTCATGGTTGAGGGATGATGGAAAAAAAATGAACCATTGAGTACACAAATGAGAGTGGTGCATGGTTCCTCTATGCATTCACACAGTTCTCATCTACACTCGACCTGATGAGACAATGGCCAATGGAAAATCTTTATCTAAAGGAAGTGAGAGGGTTCAATTTTTATACAAGGGGGATATGATTTGAATAGTAAATTGTAATGACCCCCATCTGATCCTCTTGATTTTTTTGGATTATTTGCTTATGTAACTTGGTTGAGGGATTTTGTAAAAACACTTGTCAAAAATACCACTGAGCTGTGCCAAATAGTATTAGTTGGTTTTTGTATTCAATGTACTACTGGTATGTTGATGCAGGAGCATAGGATCAAGAGGGAGAAGTCATTCATGACTTCAAAAGGTCAACGTAATTGTTAAGAGATATAGGGTCTCATACATTTGTAATTTTCTTTATTTTGTAAAATATGAATAAATTGGATAAGGAATCTATATCCTTTTCCACATGTAATAGTTAGGATTGATTTAGTTATGAGTCATAGGGTTAGTAGAGATCAATAAGGATTGTACTCCTTTGTTATAAGATCTGGAAATGGAATCCTCTTGTATTTAAATCAATTCGAGTTATTTTCTTAGTAGCTTAGTTAGATTATAGAGCTTGTTGGCTCGCAGAAGCTTAAGTTTGCTCACAGACCTTAGGATAGGTCATCGAGGTTTGAGGATAGCTCAAATAATATTTTATTAGCTCATAGATCTTGAGAGGGAGAGAAATTCCACATAGCATGAATGGAGGAATGAGAGGTGCATAGAAGAGTGAACGAGGAGTGAACAAGTAGAATTCTATGTGTGTATTTGAATTTTTGGTTCATTGAATAAAGAATAGAAGATTAGAATCTTTGTGTGGTTTTGATGGATTTCATGTATTCATATAGTTCTATAGAAGCATGAATTCATCCTGCATTCACTCCATATAACCATGTATATAAACTTTGTGGCTTTGGATTTCCATAGTTTCCAAATTGTAGAGAAGAATTGATCATGTTAGTGATCAATTAAGCGAATCTTTGTAGAGGGTTAAACCTTAACCAATCACTCAAATAAAACAAGATTGTAGAGTGGGGATCGATTTTGGGGAAGATTGATGGTTTATAGTGATATCGCTAAGAGAAGATTCAATATTTGAAATTTTTTTCATGTGCATGATATTCTATGGAGTGCGCTTAATAAATTTTGGAATCAACCATTGATTTGGAGAGGACACTTATCGAATGATCAGAAAGCCACTTCGCTGCATTAAAAAGTAAGTTGTATGAACACTCAGGCTGGCCATTAAATTGATAGATCAACGGTCGAGATCGACTGTGGGGAAGAAGAATTGTGTGGAAACTCTTGTTTTAGAAGTGTCAAAAGTTAAAAAGCTGACTTTTGATTCCCTCCTTCCGGACAGAATTCCAGTGCGGAAGGGAACACACAGAGACCTAGAATTCCGCTACGGAAGAAACTTAGAGAGTGCGAAAATATGTTTACCAAAGAGAGTTTGTTTCGGATCTCAGGGGTTTTGAAGTCTATATGCAAATGAGCGGCATCATATGTGTAATGCTTGGTTTTTATATTAATAGACTATAATTTTTAGATCTTGATTTACGGTAGTGCTAACAGTGAACATTAAATGCAATAGAGATTGGTTTGCATAAATAACAAGGAAAATAAACCGTAAATATCATATTCATATAAATTTGAGTTTACAATGACTGTAACAACAGTTGTAAGGTGGAAAAGAAAATTTGAAATTACTTTAACTCTAACCTATAGCTTCCTAGGTGTGCACAATGATTTATGGAAGTGAGCTTTGGTGTCTTTCCTACCTTTCCAGCTCCTCAAAATAACCCACATCGTCTTCTTCTTAGACTCCCTTATTATGCTGCAGTGCCCTCCTTCCCTACCCAGAAACATTATGCATAGTCATAGAAAGAAGTAAGACTACAATGAGATTACCCAACAATGTTGTAGTAGATTCCTGTAGGTATCAATACAGATTGCAGCTCCCTTTTTGGCTATAACAACCCTTTTTGGATGAAGCTTGAGGATCACTATAGATGTGGAACTATAAGGATATGCAGCCAACATAAACTAAGTTGTCCTAAAAAATAAGACTGTGTCCTCTCCAGACGATTTCACGACCCACATAGTCCAAACTCAGCCAACAAATGAGGACTATGACCTCCACAAGATGAAATCGGCCCATTTGTTACTCCTTTCTTTTCAAAAACCTAAAAACCAAGAAAAATGAAAAAGAGAATATGCATGAATTTATATCATCTTATATCTAGATGGGCTTGAAAATTTGTTGTATGTATAACCACATCATGAGCCTATAATCCTAGGTATAATATAATATTGTTACTTGTTAGACTCATAGGAAGACCCCCTTGGGCTAAACCTTATTATAGAATACGGTATGGGGATGGCACTAGGGAGTCCTAGTTTCTTATATTCTTATTTTAATTATTGCATAAGCATTTCTAGCTTCTATTCTATTGCTTGTCAAGGATATTTATAACTTACATAGTAGGGAGCCTCTATGGCTTAAATATAATCATCTTTCTAATGTGGAGATATCCCAACCCGTATACTAAGTAATATATGTTGTTAGTATGATAGGAGATCAAGATGTTAAATTTGTCACCACCATTTTAACATATCAATGTATTTTTAGGAGGAGTTAGAACTAACTTCGATAACCTCATTTAATGGCTTGGAAGGTATGGGAAAATTCATTTCCTTTAGAGCTCAATAAATCTCACTTGGGAGTGAGTAAATTAGTCAAAGGTGCAACAAAATGGCCATAACATTATTAGAGATTACTTGGTTCAATAATTTCATATGTCACCTATCTTTGACTCTCCAATGACCTAATTAAATTGAAAATCCCATGCAGGCATTTGTAAAAACTACTACACTTCCACCACTAAAATGGTTCATTGAACAATGAAAATACATAAATGACATGGAGGCTATAGATTGGAATTACATGATTAAATGTAACACCGTATATCTCTTCTCAGTATTATAATATCCATGATTACCTAATTGATATGCCAATTAATAAAGTAGATTTGTAAAGCATACCACCATTGAAATGTTAGCTCATATGATTTCCATAAGAAGAGATATCATAAAACCAAGCAAGAAAAAAAAAAGAAATAATTGGTTGAATGCATATGATATATCTCTTAGTAAGGCAAGAAACAATAATGAGTCATATCATGCTAGCAGTTACAAATAGAAAATAAAAGAGAAAATATATTTTGTATAATCATAAGAGAGTCTATGGAAATAGACTAATTAACTTGTACAATTATCTTATCCTTATGGTTTCCTTACTTATTGACATGGGACCTTCAATGATATATAAGTAATTTGATCAAGTAACCAATAAATACACCTAGGTATAAATGCAGTAGATACCAACTAGAAATAATACTATGTTTGGAATTATAACCTCAACATCTAACCTCGGATGAAAATGGCATCCCTTAGGTGGTAAGCTAAAATTGATTACTAATGCACTTGAATCCATTGAAAGAAACTCACTGCCCCCATCCTTCTACAAATAAACCTTGAAATCAATGCATTATAAGCCATGGTTATTACATGATTTAACTTCATGTCATCCACCGACACAATAGGCTAATATACATGCATGGTCGATTTCATGGTACACCCTATCAACCTCCTTATTTGTATCAAGTCATTTTCCTTGTGAAATCCATTCATCAAAGGATTGTAAGTATGAATATTTGGTTGATCACAACCCTTTTCCATCATATGCTCCACTAGTACAAGATAAATGACAACTTTTCCTCCTTTGCAATGTCCATTATTCAAGGTAGTATATGTTACCTCATTTGGTGTCATTCATTTTCAGTTAGGGATGATAGTTAAGGGAATACTTAAGGATATATTAGATGAATTTTTGGATCTATATAGCCATCTTTTTCTCTGATCTAGCTACAAGATTTTCATGGTTCACCAATTCATATAACAAGTGTTGTAGGAATCCGAAAGGTGTCCTTTCCATCATTAACACCTACAATACTAGTTATACACCTATAATTTTTTTGATAATTAATATAAAGAGATGGAGGGTTGACATGGGAGGTTAAAAACTATACTTATAAGGAGATGGGGTCCACATCATATTCATATGGTCCATCAATAAAGTTATCAGATTTTCATTAGGAGAATATAATTTTCAATGGTATAATACTGGTCTAAAAAACATAGGTTAATGGTTCAAATTGATTTTATCTTGATAAGAACTGCATATGGTTGGAAGAGGGACTGATGATAAAAATTCTCAATATTTAAAAGGATTGTATAGGTTCTTGTAGGTTTTCTCTAGGTAGTACCTTAACCAATGTATTAATGAATATTTCATGTCAAATTTAATTATGGAGAGCATATAGATTAAATGTAACACCGTATATCTCTTATCATTATTCTAATATCCGAGGTAATTACCTAATTGATATTCCAATTAAGAAAGTATATTTGTAAGGCATACCACCATTGAAATTTTAGCTCATAAGATCTCCATGAGAAGAGAGATCATAAATCCAACGTCCAAGAAAAAAACAAGCTGAAATAATTGTTTGAATACATATGATAGATATATTAGTAAGGAAAGAAATAATAATGATTCATATCATGATGTGACCAGTAGTTAAAAATAGCAGATAAAAGAGAAAATATCTAGTGTATAATCATAATAGAGTCTATGGAAATAGGCTAATTAATTAGTACAATTATCTTGTCCTAATGTTCTCCTTACTTATTGACATGGGACCTTGAATAATATATAAGTAATCTGATCAAGTAACTAGTAAATCCATGACTTAGGTATAAATGCAGTAGATTCCAACTAGAAATAATATTATGTTTGGATATTGTAACCTCAACATCTAACCTCAGATGAAAATGGAATCCCTTAGGTGGTAAGCTAAAATTGATTACTAGTGCACTTGAATCCATTGAAATAAACTCATTTCCCCCATCCTTCTACAAATAAACCTCACAATCAATGCATTATTATAAGACATGGTTATTACATTATTTAACTTCATGTCATCTATCGACACAATATGATAATATACATGCATGGTTGATTTCATGGTATACCCTCTAAACCTCCTTATTTGTATCAAGTCATTTTCCTTGTGAAATCCATTCATCAAAGGATTGTAAGTATGAATATTTGGTTGATCACAACCATTTTCCTTCATATGCCACCAGTGCAAGATAAATGACAACTTTTCCTCCTTTGCAATGTCCATTATTCAAGGTAGTATATGTTACCTCATTTGGTGTCAATCATTTTCAGTTAGGGATGATGGTTAAGTGAATACTTAAGGATATATTAGATGAAAGTTTGGATCTATATAGCCATATTTTTCTCTGATCTAGCTACAAGATTGTCATGGTTCACTAATTCATATAACAAGTTTTGTAGGAATCAGAAAGGCGTCCTTTCCATCATTAACACCTACAATACTAGGTATATACCTATAATTTGTTTGATAATTCATATAAAGAGATGGAGGGTTGACATTGTAGGTTAAAAAATATACTTATAAGGAGATCGGGGTCACATCATATTCATATGGTCCATCAAGCAAGTTATCGGATTTTCATTAGGAGAATATAAGCTTCAATGGTATAATATTGGTCTAAAAAACATAGGTTAATGGTTCAAATTTATTTTATCTTGATAAGAATTGCATATGGTTGGAAGAGGTACTAATGATAAAAATTCTCAATATTTAAAAGGATTGTATAGGTTATTGTAGGTTTTCTCCATGTAGGACCTTATCCAATGTATTAATGAATATTCCATGTCAAACATAATTATGGAAAGAATATAGATTAAATGTAACACACATATATCTTCTCATTATTCTAATATCCGAGGTAATTACCTGATTCATATGGCAATTAAGAAAGTAGATTTGTAAGGCATACCACCATTGAAAGTTTAGCTCATATGATCTCCATGAGAAGAGAGATCATAAATCCAACATCTAATAAAAAAACAAGCTGAAATAATTGTTTGAATGCATGCGATAGATCTCTTATCAAGCCAAGAAACAATAATGATTCATATCATGATGCGGTCAGTAGTTACAAATAACAGATAAAAGAGAAAATATCTTATGTATAAGCATAAGAGAGTCTATGGAAATAGACCAATTAATTAGTACAATTATCTTATCCTTATGGTATCCTTACTTATTGACATGGGACCTTGAATGATATATAAGTAATTTGATAAAGTAACCAGTAAATCCATGACCTAGGCATAAATGTATTAGATTCCGACTAGAAATAATACTATGTTGGGATATTGTAACCTCAACATCTAACCTCAGATGAAAATGGAATCCCTTAGGTGGTAATCTAAAATTGATTACTAGTGCACTTGAATCCATTGAAAGAAACTCACTGCCCACATCCTTCTACAAATAAACCTCAAAATCTATGCATTATTATAAGCCATGGTTATTAGATTATTTAACTTCATGTCATCCACTAGCACAATAGGCTAATATACATGCATGGTCAATTTCATGGTATACCCTGTCAACCTCATTATTTGTATCAAGTCATTTTACTTGTGAAATCCATTCATCAAAGGATTGTAAGTATGAATATTTGGTTGATCACAACCATTTTTGTTCATATGCTCCTCTAGTGCAAGATAAATGACAACTTTGCCTCCTTTGAAATGTCCATTATCAAAGGTAGTATATATTACCTCAATATAAATGTCTCATTATTCTAATATCCCTAGGTATAAATGCAATAGATACCTACTAGAAATAATACTATGTTTGGATGTAACCTCAACATCTACCCTTAGAAGAAAATGAAATCCCTTATGTGGTAAGATCAAATTGATTACTAGTGCAATTGAATCCATTGAAACAAACTCATTGTGCCCATCCTTATAAAAATAAACCTCACATTCAATGCCTTAGAATCCATGCTTATTATATTTCATTTCCTTTTGATGCATTTCTTTGGTTCCCTCCTTTATTCCTTTGGTCCACCTACATGACTCCCAATACCAGGGTCCTTCCCCTTTTCATTGAAAACCTTAGGAGAAAACTTGAGTGTTTTTTATATCTATACCAAAAAAACACTAAATTAAATCTACCAAAAAAAATTTTAAAAACGAATTTAAAAAAAAAGATGGGACCCCTAACATAAATTTTCACATTTTATCTCCTGCGAATAGTTTTGTCGGGAAAGGGAGGCGTTTTCGTTTTGCAAAGGCCAACGTTTACTTGCTTTGATTCTAGTGCTCAACACCATGAAATCTTAAGCTAAGCTATTGGGATATATTGAGGTGAACTACGTGAGGTGTAACTTAAGTTTCACTGCATTCTTGTTCTACATTCCGTGTTATTACAGATATTTGATCAATGTTTTCATGACAACAACATAAAAACTGAAAACAACAAACATTGAAAACATTATGTGGTTTATTTATTAACAGAAATAAAAATAGTGGTTCCTCTGCTACAAAATTTTAAGTGTAATACGCATTCTGTGCTGCATTTTGTACAAAATTTTATCATATTCTTAGTAAGTGTAATATGCATTATGTGGTTTCTTTATTGATAGAAATCAAAATAGGTGTTACTATGCTACACAATTTTAAAAAATCTGTAAAAATTTTGGTTTCGTCTAGGGCTAACCATCGATTGTGGTGGCTCTTCCTAGCTGAGTCGTGTAAACTTTGTCCTACTTGTAGCCTCTAAGGCTGAGGGATATTCACTCATGGAGATTGAGATATATTTTTGTCTACTATACGTTTCTAACCTAAACCTACAACACTCTAACCCTCTCTCTCTCTCAAGTTATGACATATCTTCCTTTTCACAGATAGTCCTTACATAATATAGTCTTACCTTTTACTTTTGAAACTTGTTAGATAGATTAATAGTTTAAACAAATTTCAGTTAGCAATTGAGTGATGATATTTTTTTTTGGTTATGTAGGATTTGTACAAGTGGAGACATGGATGTAAGTGATTGTTTGTAATGCAAGAGCATCCAGCTCATGATCAATCTAGTTCAATGTCCATCTCACAGATTGAGTTAGCTTGCAATGTGATCGAGTTTCTAGATGGATAATTAGATAGTGTTAGTTTTTAATTTCAATAAGTGGCATATTTTCCTTTGTTCTCCTTGATCCCTACGTGGATCTCTCAAGGATTGATATTTGTCGATAAGGTTTTCCTTTATTAGGTTTCAGATCCATTTAATCAGATTTGACAGGTTTTATAAGTATTATAAATTTGCTTGAATGTAATATATCAAGATATGTGTCTATGAATAATGAGTGAATGTGAGGATTGAATGAGTGATTGTATGCATAGAAAGAGAGTGAATGCTCTATATCCAAAATGTTGTTCTTATTGAATAAAAGCCAGACATTTACAATCTGTGTGCATATGATGGATTCCAGACTTGATTTAATTCTATAGATTTTAAATTTCTATTACGATTCAACATCCCACACAGGAGTCTGTGATTAATTTGCAAAGAATTTGCAGGAAAAATTGATCCTTACAGTGATCAATTCACAGATAGGAAAACTAGATATCTGAATATATCAAATGGTGGAAAAGGAGCGCGGAAGGAATCAACAGTGGATGTTCATACTACATCTGAAACCAAATCAACGGTTATGCACCATCCTGTAATTGATCGATGGTGCAGAAAGAACCTTGCGTGTGGAGAATTATAGAGCGTAACTTTGGAAAATGCAGAATTGCATCCTGAAAACCAAAACCTGCAACCCACATGCGGAATAGAAATTGCGGGATCAAAATTGTGGGAACTCCTATTGCAAAGACTGACTTGCGGAAAGGAGAATTTGGAATTGCAGAAAGCCACTTGCGGAAATAGAATTGCGGGAAGGATAGTGAGAAAGCCACATTTGGGAAAACGGGGATCCCGCATCCTACATCCCACATGCAAGAAAGTGGTTTCCGAACTGCGGAAACGAAGATTGTGCAACACTGCCAAAAGGGAGGAAAATTTAGTAGATCGCTAAATATGGAGGTTCGCTAAAGTTAGAACCTCTCGATCCTGAAAAATCTAATACAAATTAGTTTACTGGTTCGAAGTTGGGGTTTTGATCTAGTCTTCTGATTCATGTTGGTATCAATTGGTATCAGAGCAGAAGAACAGGAATTCTGCAAAATTGTTTAATTGACAGATTGAGATTGTGAAGAAAATGCCGCCAAGGAGAGGTTGCGTGCATGGAGTGCCTATAGGGTGTGGTCGAGGAAGACAACTTGAAGAAATATAAATGAAAAGAAATTTGAGAATAATGGAAACAAGGTTAGAATATATGGAAGGAAAGAAACAATTGAGAAATTCAGATGATAGTAATGAATAAGTCGAATTTGAATCCTCTTAGGAAGAAGAAGAAGACCTTGAAGAAGTCAAAATTCTGAAAATGTTGATGAAGACCAGTGGTAGAACCACAATCGAAGTGCCTTTGTACTTAGGTAACTTAAATATTGAAAAAATTATGGATTGGATAAATGCTTTGAGTAAGTACTTTGATTTTGAATATTTATAAGACAAGAAGAAAGTCAGATATGCAGCTACCAGACTGAAGGGACACGCAATGATCTGGTGGGATGAGATCTAGATTTACAGAGAAGGAATAGGTAAGAAAAAAATTAATTCTTGGGATAAGATGCTACATAAAATGAAAATTCAGTTTATGCCTAAAGACTACCAGTTGAATATTCTTAGACAGTTGCAAAACCTTAGACAAAAAGCTATGATAGTAAAAGAATATATAGAAGAGATTTTTAGACTGAATATTAGATTTGGACATGTAGAAGACTGTCTAGAAAGATTAGCTAGGTATATCAATGGTTTTAGGTATGATATACGGGATGAACTCATTCTATTAAATATAAAAACTGTAGAAGATGCATATCAAGTAGATCTAAAGGTAGAATAAAATTTCGAAGTAAACAAAATTGGAGAAACAAAGGAAAGAACGTGGTAAGGGGCAGGGGTGTTCGAAACAGAGGAAGTAGGACTTCTAAATATGAGTTTGAAAGTTCTAGCACTAGTGGTCAGTGATTCTAGAGAGGAGGATTAAGAGGAGGTAGAGGAAGAGGATGAAATAGAGAAGTGAGATGTTATACTTGTGAAGAAACTAGACATATGTCTTGGGATTTTCCAAGAAATAAGAAAAATAAGAAATAGAGGTGGAAAACCCTCCAAAGGATGGAGAAGCTCTTATGTTGAAGAGAGTCTTGGTGAATACAGAGAAGAAAGCACATGAACCAAATCAAAGGAAAAGTCTATTCAGAACAAGGTGTAAGTCACAAGGTAAGTGTTGTAAAATGGTTATTAATAGTGGTAGTATTGATAATTTGGTTTCCATGGAGATGGTAGAGAAGTTGGTATTGAAGAGGATGAAGCATCCCACTCCTTATAAAGTGTCCTGGTTGCAAAAAGGACATCTTGGTGAATGAGCAGTGTAATGTGGAGTTCCAGATTGGTACTTACAAGGATGATATTTTATGTGACATAATGCCTATGGATGTGTTCCATATACTATTAGGGAGGCCATGGCAGTATGATAGAAAAGTAGTTCATGATGGGAGAAAGAATGCATATTATTTGGAGAAAGATGGGAAGAGACATACTTTGTCACCCTTGAAAGATGAAGTAGTTCAGGAGAGTTCAGGATCAAGCACTCTGTTGATGACCGGAAAAGAACTGTTACATGAAGTTCAAAAAGAAGAAGATCTACAATTTGTTGTTGTTGGTAATCCAAAGGTAATTTTAACTTCTACAAATTTAGATAATTTTATAGATAAAGTTAAAGTTTTGATTGATGAATATGCTGATATTATTGTGGATGAGTTACCAAGTGAATTATCTCATATAAGAAGTATTAGTCATCACATTGATCTAATACCTGGTGCAAGATTTCCTAACAAAGAAGCATACAAATTAAATCCTCTAGGAAATGAAGAAATCAAACATCAAGCGCAGGAGTTGTTGGAGAAAGAATTGCTGAAAGAGAGTTTAAGTCCTTGTGTTGTACCTACCATTCTAAGTCCAAATAAATATGGTGGATGGAGGATGTGTACTGATTCCAGGGAAATTAATAAAATCACTATCATGTATAGATTTCCTTTACCCAGAATTGATGATCTGATGGATTGTTTAAGTGGTTCAAAATATTTTTCCAAAATAGATTTAAAAAGTGATATCATCAGATTAGGATAAGGGAAGGGGATGAATGGAAAACAACATTTAAAAATAATGATGGTCTGTATGAGTAGTTAGTGATGCCATTTGGACTTACAAATGCACCCAGTACTTTCATGAGATTAATGAATGAATTTTTGAAGGAGTTTTCTTGAAAATTTGTGATTGTGTATTTAGATGACATTCTGATTTTTAGTCTGAATAGAGAAGAAAATTTAAGGCACCTTAAGTTGGTGTTGAGGACTTTACAAGAGGAGAAACTGCTAATTAATTTGAAGAAGTTTAGTTTTCTAAAGAAAGAGTTGGTCTATTTGGGGTTCGTGGTTTCATAAGAAGGACTGAAAATGGATTCTTATCAAGTGAAGGTAATTTTAAATTGGCCGATTCCAAGGAATGATTTTGAGGTAAGAAGTTTTAATGGACTTTCTAGTTTCTATATGAAGTTCATTAATAATTTTAGTCAGATTTGTGCACCTTTAATAGATACTTTTAGAGGAAGTAAACAATCTTTCAAGTGGACTCAAGCAGCTGATAGGAATTTAACATTGTTGAAGAATAAAATAACTGAGAATCCTATCTTGGTTTTGCCCAGTTTTGATAAAGTGTTTCAAGTGGAGACAGATGCCAGTTGAACAATAGTGGGAGCGGTTTTGAGTTAAGGGAAGAGACCAGTAGAATATTTTAATGAAAAATTAAATGAAGCTAAACATAAGTATTCTTCATATGATAAGGAATTATATGTCATTGTGCAAGCTCTTAAAAAATGGAGACATTATTTGATGCCTAAGGAATTTATTTTGTATTCTGACATTCATGCTTTGCAGTTCATAAATAGCCAACCAAAGTTAAATTAGAGGCATGCTAAATGGGTAGAATTTTTATAGAACTTTACCTTTGTTATCAATCATACAAGTGGTAAATCCAATAAAGTTGTTGATGCTTTGAGTAGGGTAAGTTTGAAAATGCAAGAAAATAAGATCAATACTTTGGGATTTGAAAATTTAATTGCTATGTATAAGGAGGATGTAGATTTCAAAGATTTTTATGCTTCCTGTGAAAATACAGTTACCCATAACAGAAGCCAGTGGTTAGATTATATGTTGTAGGAAGGGTTGTTATTCAAGAATAGTAAGTTGTGTAATATGAGGTGTTCAATGAGAGAAAATTTAATTCAGGAGAAGCATAGTGGAGGTCTCTCAGGACATTTTGGACAAGATAAAACTTTTGCTCTGGTGAGTAATTTTTATTTCTGGCCAAATATGCAGTGTGATGTGAATAAATTTTTTGAGGGATGCAGAATCTATCAACATGCAAAAGGGAGAAGTCAGAACACAAGATTATATCAACCATTGCCTATCCCAGCTAGGCCTTGGGATTCCATAAGCATGGATTTTTTTTTAGGTTTACCTAGAACTCATGGAGGTCATGATTCAATTTATGTTGTGGTAGATAGATTTTAAAAAATGGCTCATTTTATTGCATCCAAAAAGACTAATGATCAACAAACATTTCTAATTTATTATTTTCAGAAATTGTAAAGTTGCATGGTTTGCCTTTGGGTATTGTGTCTGATAGAGATACAAAATTTGTTGGTCATTTTTGGAGAAATCTATGGAAGAAGCTGGGGACTAATCTTCGTTTTAGTTCTTCTTATCATCCTCATACTGATGGACAAACTAAAGTGGTAAATAGAAGCTTGGGGAATATACTGAGAATTTTGGTATATGAACATCCAAAACAATGGGACTTGGATTTAGCTCAGGCTGATTTCGCATATAATGATTCACCCAATAGGAGTACATGTATGAGTCCTTTTCAAATTGTCTATGGGATGCATCCAAGGGGTGTGTATCAACTAAGAAATTTTGGAAAGCAGGAAAAGAGAAGTGCAGAGGGTGAATATTTTGTAGTTAGTATGCATGAGCTACAAGAAACCATCAAGAAGAGATTACAGGGAAGTACAAAAAAGTATAAACAGAGAGCAGATTTAAAGAGAAAAGAAGTGAATTTTCAGGTTGGATATTTAGTGATGGCCTATCTAAGAAAGGAAATTTTCCCTAAAAGAACTTATAATAAACTGAAGCTTAAAAAAATTGGACCATGAAAAGTTCTAAGGAAGTTTTCTGCTAATGCTTATGAGATTGAACTTCCTTCTGACCTTCAGATTTCACCAATTTTTAATGTTTCAGATTTATATCTTTTTACAGACGTGGATGTTTAGCTAGATGGTGTGACTTCAAAAAAAGACGATCCAGCTATAGATTGGAAAGGACAAATTCCATAGAAAGAACAACCTTAGATTGAAGCCATCCTTGACAAAATACTCTTAAGAAAGACCAGGAATAGAACCTTCTTTCAATATCTAGTTAAATGGAAGAATCAGCCTACTGAAGATGCAACCTAGATGTTAGAGCAAGAAATTTCCAAGTATAAGGTACAGCCTGGAGACTTAATGGATAATTATTTTCTTCCCCAGGAGTATGATGCAGGAGCATCCAGCTAATGATCGATCCAATTCAATGTCCAACTCACAGATTGAGTCAGCTTGCCATGTAATTGAGTTTCTAGTAATTGAGTGTCTAGATGGACAATTAGATAGGGTTAGTTTTTAATTTCAATAAGTGGTATATTTTTCATTGTTCTCCTTGATCCCTGCATAGATCTCTCAAGGATTGATCTTTATCGATTAGGTTTCAGATTTATTTAATCAGATATGATAGGTTTTCTAAGTATTATAAATTTGTTTGAAGGTAATAGATCAAGATATGTGTGTATGAATAACGAGTGAATGTGAGGATTGAATGAGTGATTGCATGCATAGCAAGAGAGTGAATTCTCAGTATCTGAAATTTCGATCTGATTGAATAGAAACTAGAGATTTACAATCTGCGTGTGTATGATCGATTCTGGACTTGATTTAAGTCTGTAGATTTTAAATTTCTATTACGATTCAATATACATAGGAGTCTGTAATTAATTTGTAGATAATTTGCAGGGAAAAATGATCCTTGCAGTGATCAATTCGTGCACAGGAAACCAGATCTCTGAATAGATCAAACGGTGGAAAAAGAGCGCAGAAGGAATCAACGGTGGACGTTCATCCCGCATCTGAAACCATATCAATGGTTCTGCACCATCCCACAATTGATTGACGGTGCTGAAAGAACCTTATGGGTGGATAATTGCAGAGCGAAACTTTGGAAAATGCAGAATTGCATCCTGCAACCCGCAACCCACGTGCGGAATAGAAATTACGGGATCAAAATTGTGGGAACTCCTATTGCGGAGACTGACTTGCAAAAAGGATAATTTGGAATTGTGGAAAGTCGCTTGTAGAAATTATGTTGTGGAAATAGAATTGCAGGGAGGAAAGTGCGGAAGGCACATTTGTGAAAACATGAATCCCGCATCTTGCATCCTGCTTTCGGAAAAATGGTTTCTGAACTGCGGAAATGAAGATTGCGCAACGCTTCCAAAAGGGAGGAAAATTTAGTAGATCGCTAAATTTGGAGGTTCACTAAAGTTAGAACCTGTCAATCCTGAAAACTCTAATAAAAATTAGTTTACTGGTTCGAAGTTGGGGTTTTGATCTAGTCTTCTGATTTGTGTTGGCATAAGTTTGTGATTGAAGTATATCATTATTTTTATTTAATTTTTTTTTAAACATAAACGAGTAGGTTTGATATTAATAAAACTATGGTTGATCCACCCAATAAGTTACATCTGTGAGTTCTTTGCAAAAAACAAAATTACTTACCACAACAAATGGGAATACTACTTTTATTTAATTTAAATTGTTAGAACATATTACTTTGTACTTTCATAACAATCTATATGATATGGCTAATAAATACTCTAATCATTTAAAGAAAAACAGGCAAAGTAGGTTATGATACAAAATAAAAAAAATCTGGTTATGAAATTTTCAAAAACAATGCGTCAAAATGATGAAATGGGAAAGAAAGGGACATTCATCTCACAAGGTAAATATTTAGAAATAGAACAATGTATTTCCTTATGTAGTTATATAATGCTTCTTTTTATTGTATGATGATGTTATGCATATGTTTAATATCATTCTTGGCTACAATTACAAAGAAGAGGAAAATACAAACAATATCAATTAATATTACGCCTTCTATGCCTTTGAATGACTCTACTAGTCCTAACAAAGAAGCAAATGACAGAGATACATTTTACTCTTTATAGGAGGATCAAGAGCAACATGAACAAGGTAAGCTCATTAATTCATATTTTTCTAGATATTTATAACTATAAATCTTATGATTAATAAATCCATAACACCTTTATGTGCCCTTCTTTTATAGAAGATGTTCACAAACAACCATGCCATATGGATAACAGTGTAGAAGGGGAAGATCCCTCGACACAAAAAGAACCAGAGCAACATAAAGAACAAGGTAATGTTATTAATGTATAATTTTGTAGTTCTTCATAAATAAAATTTTATGACTTAGAAATCCATAACACCTTTACGTTCCCTTCTTGTATAGAAGATGTTCACAAAGAGCAATGCCAGCCAGATCTTGGTATACAAGATGAAGATCCCTCTACACAAGCATCGACAGAGAAAGTCAAGAAGAAAGTTAGAGGAGCAACTAAATGTGAAGAAATCAATAACTTGGAGGAAAAGATTGAAATTCATATCAAAGAAAGGAACCAACCAACTGGTCCAAAATCCGTGAAGCTATCTTCATAAATAGGTGTGCTCGTAAGGGAAATGGTTCCAATCAATTATTCTAATTGGAGGAAGGTTTTATATCAATTAAAGGAGGACTTGTGAGCATTATTAATGTGATTATTATACATTACATGCATTTGTTTTCAACATTTCTATTTTTGGATGATTTCAAAATTTATTTTCAAACCATGTATGACATCTAAAAATGCAATTCTTGTATCTTGCAGGAAAAATTCATAACCCCTCTGATCCTTAAAGAATATTGTATGAAATCCATTGTCCATAAGGAAAACAATCATAGATATAGGTTGACCAAAAAATAATGTGAACCTTATGACTCTACAAAGGAAAGATTAAAATTTTTTCCTCCAATTAGGATAAGTGAGAAAGTGTGGAGAGAATTCGTCCTATCACGAGCCACCACTAAATTCCTGGTAAGCAAAAAGTTCACATATTATATAATCAAGATTTTTAGAATGTATATTAGCTTGTAATGTTGAATTATATATGTTATTTTCAATTGATTTCTAGGGTATAAGGAAAAAAGACAAGGAAAATAGAGAAAAGGAGAGGGACTTGCACACCTCTAGACTTTGAGGTTACCAACGGGTCGAAGATGATATGGTAAACAATTGTGATGATATTTTATCTGATATGAGAAATATTAGCGTATTTTAGTTTCATTATAGTGTCAAAACTTAACCATACTATTTTACTTATTGCAACTAGAAAAAATATATAGCCTCTGATGATACAACTACAAGCATTACTAGGGTAGACTTATGGAAGAAGTGCCGTCAAAAGAAGGATGGCACTCCAATCACACCAGTTGTAGGAGAAACAATAGTATGTTCTCAAACTTTTAATTTATATATTGATTAAAATTTCATTTTACATGTTGGAAATGTTTTCTTCTATGATATAATTTAATTGCGTGTCAATGTTGGCAAAAAATTGAACAAGCACAAGTAGAAGTTGCATCTCAAGACTTTGCAACTAGGGATGATGCCCTTGCCAAGGTACTAGGGGTTGATGCAAGAGGACGATGTCATAGTGTTGGCTTAGGAGTTATGCCAACTAACTTGTTTGGAAAAATTCCATACAAGGAGGTGCTAGCTGTAATCCAAGCTACAGTGAAAGAAAAAACAGAGAAAATCACATCTTTGAAAACAACAATAACTGAACTACTGAAAAGAGTAGAAGATATGGAGAGAGAACATGTGGTCAACAAAGAAAGTGTTAGTGTCCAATTCTTTACTCTTGTCTCAATATACATATTTTCACACTAATGATCTAAATTCTAATATTTGATTGCTCATATAAACAGTGTCCTACTATACAAAATTCTCATGCTGAAATCACACCTGTGGTGGAGGTTAGTTGTTTAATTATTATTTTAAATAATATTTTTTCATCTTTTGAATATATATATATATATATATATTACATTTTTTTGCCTTGACAGAGTACTATAGGGGAGATAACAACCCCTATGAATGAACTAATACAAAAGAAATTAACTTCAATGCATACTCCATCATCCCTAGTAAGTATTGAAAAATTTCGTAATTTAGTTCAATATTATTTTATTTTATCATTATATTAGAAATCATTGTTTGTTGGGTGCAGAGTCATGCATGAAAATATGGTGAAAATTTGGTACATAAAACACCAATGGTTCCATCGACACTTCAAATTGACAAAATGAAAACACTAATTCAGGTAAGATTGTAATTATTTAATCTAGTATCATCAATGTTTAAATTCTTATTTCCATGCATCTTACTTTGTCTCATTTATTTGTAGGGTCAAGATAATTCTAATGATTTGACACGAACTTCCCAATTGGGGATGGAAGGAAAGAAATGCTTTCTCATTGCATTAAACTCAAGGGTTAAAGTTGTAAGGCCAAAAATACATAAGACCTAGCCCAAATGCAATGGTACACTGTGTCCCTGATGGAAAATTTTATTATATTGTGAATCCGATAGAAACTTTAGATCCCCTATTTGAAAATATAGCTCTACCACGTCCCCGTAGTGCATTATGTAATCTAGGAGATGCTTTGTTGAGCTCCATTCCTTGGCATAAGGATGGCATTGAACTATGTAACTAGTTCTTATACTATATGACTAGTGATTTTAGTGATGTTGTATCAACTGAGAATATTTTATTTATTGAATATTTATACTTAGTACGGGACATAGTTTATAATTATTTTGTATTTAGGGATTAATATTTACATTTATTTAAAATTTTGGGCACAAGTTGCAATTATATGCCATGGGTACAATTTCTGATTTTGTAATACATTAGTATTATATAATCTTCGTTGCATGTGAAATGATATGTTGTGTTGTGAATATGTGGAATGAGCAGTCTGTATATTGTATATTCATTAATTTTTATCTTTTTTGCAAATTACTTTATCCTTGTATTTCCTTCTATTGCCAAAAATAGACATTTATAGAAAAAAAACCACATGAATATAATATATTTTCCACATTGTAGCAAGAATAAGAAAATGACCAAAATTAAATATTTAAAGGAATAATCTTGCACCCAAAAACAAATTCATATGCAATGATTAACAATAATAGTAAGCCGATTTCTTAACTCAATTGAGGCCATGACCTTTTATGTTGTAGAAAAAAACTAATCTACAAATCATTTTGAATTTGAAAATCAAAACTAAGTTTAAATACAGACTACTCAATTTGCAAATTGAAGCCACCATGTTATTACATTGTTCATTCTTTGTTTGATAGTCATGTTCTGCCTATGTTCACAGCTGACAGGAAGGATTGTGCTCTTTTTTTGTTTTCCTTTATGTCTTGGTAACACTATTATTTGCGCAGAATTGGAGACAAAATCCCCATTTATTGACAATACTAAATCCTTGATGGGATTATCATTATTGTCTGCTTCTTCTACCAGGACCAGATCCTTCCTACAGAATATTCCAGTGCAACACCTCTTTGTTTTTTCATCACCTTCATTAGAGTTGGAAATTTGCAGCAAGGAGAATGATGACAAAGAACTCTGATATTTTCTCCCCCAGTTTGAACATTCGTTCTAAACAACCGTTCCTAGCAATGGATACTATCCACCGTAGTAATGGAGTCCATGACCTTGTCTAGAGGGGCAAGATGTTCTTAGTACCAAGAACTCTATTAACTGCTTCTGTAGTGGTGTTTCACCTTAGTAGGACAATGTTTCCCTCACCAACATCAGAAAGTATTTCTAATGTAATGAACATCTTGCATTTCCCTTACCAACATCATGTTAGATTTTTATCATTAAAGATAGCATTATGATCTTAGGATCTTTTAACTCAGAGAATAACAAGCACAACAATAAAACATAAGCACAACACAAGAGACAAGAGACACAAAGAATTTTCCTTGGGGAAACCATAAAGGAGAAAACCCCACAACTTCCTCAGAGATAGAATCAACACCAAAGGTAAAACCAGAAAACAATAAGATGATCTCCCGACAGCAGCAATCTCTCTCTCTCTCACTCATGCGCCCCAATGAGTGAGTGTGTGTGTATGAGTATGATAAATAGAGAGGCTCTCACTCTCTATTTATATTCTTCCGTTCACTTGGAACCCACTCCAACATGTCGGCCTCACTTAAAAATTACTTACTAGAGCCGACACCTCTAGGAGTGTCTAATAACCCTAGTGATCCACCACTTGTGGGGACTTTTCCTCCTCCGACCAATATGAGAGTAACACAACAGTGGATACTATTGCCCCGACTTACAATGACTCACCTAGGGTCGAATTCACTAGGATAGTCTAATAACCCAAGGACCCCACAATTGTGGGGACTTTAACCCTTGACCAATAGGAGGGTTTCCCATAATGACTTGACATGACTCTCTCATTATAGAAACTTCCCAGAATAAAAATCGGGGTATGACATGACTCAAATACATTAAAATACATCCCGAAATAAACATCAGGTTATAATACATAATAAATACAGATGAATACATTCCGAAGTTACAATTACATCAACACATCAAAAGGTATTACTAATGTAATGTACATATCTACCCCAATGGATGGATTTGCTTTTGCGTGAAGGTCTAGAAATGATTGAATTTCCAAGCAGTTCCCAATGCTTAATAAAACACATCGAGCAATAGGATTCCCAAGCAAAACAATCATTAGATATCCCATATCAGCACCCCCATGATCCTTAGTAGAACAACACTTAGTCATCCCTATTCTTTATCAGTATTCACTCACTCTGTATCTTAAGACAGCTCTGATCATGGCCTTATAATGAGCTAAGTGATTACTGAGTTATCATTAGAAGTCGAGTTCACCACGAGTGTGTCAAATCCTCACACACGCCATTATCAAGTAGCATGATGACGACACGAACGATCATGTGGGATCTTGATCTAATTTCTTGTGTAGTGATTCCAACTACGCCGCCCCTTCTGTGGTGGCATCATGGTATCAATGGCGGAGGTGACCCCCAACCTCACTTGCAATCAGCTTCGAGTTGCCTTACAGTGTGTTGACTTGACATCCATCACTTCATTGAAGGGCCTCATGATGGTATATCGGTAACTGGTGCTTCATAGTTTGGAATATGAAGGAATGAGCAATTTGAAATTTTGTCATTTCATGTCTTGTTTTCTACCTTTCTTGTATTATGAAAATATTGACGACTAAGGCAAATTTTGTTGATTTTTAGCTTGTCCAACATTCTCATTGTGTATAAGGCACTCCTGCAAAATATGGACACACTTTTTTCAGCTTAAAAAAATGAGCATAATGCAGACTTGTCAACCAACATAATGGATATAACTAAACAACAATAGCAAGTAATATCAAACTAAGTAGAACGATAATACTCTACTTACTTATGAACTCAAGATAATTCATCCGCTGCAAGGGAATGTGTCCTTTCATGCACTCATTTAGATATATTCCTCGGATTTCATTCCATAAATTGCATCACTTGTAATGCTGAAACTCTATTGGAAAATTATAGGTTGATTACAGTCACATTCGGAATTCATCCAATATGAGTTCAATAGACAAATTAATAACATCAAGAAGAAACCCTAAAGAATAATTTATGGACCTACCAAAACTGTGGTTTACGAAAATTAGACCAATCCTAGGAGAAGATAAAAAATTGTGCAAGTATGGAATTATTGGTTTAATCTGCCTAACTGGCCTTACGAAAATTCCTGCCACAACTCATAGGTTGATGATACAAATATTTTCATAGTGTGGATATCTAGAGTGTTCAGTATGGTGCATCCAACTATATCATTATCCTCACCAAAAATTCTTTAAAAAAAAATATATCAATCTACCAAAAGTGCCTCTCAGCCATTATTGCACTACTCCAAAAAAATACCCTCCAAGGAGAGAGAATGAAGCTCGAGAAGATGAAAGTGGTATTGATGGATTCACCTTGTTAGCCTCTACCCATTGGGTATCTCACTTTCCAAGTTTGAAGGAAAAATGAAATCACCTTGGTGACCTAGGGTTTGAAGAGAATTGGTTAAGTGTTAGACAAAGACTTTGAGAGACCATTTGGAAATTCCCATAATGGGTTGTTCCTTTGATGATAAAATTCATTAGATGATATGGTCCTGTGCATTTTTTAAATGGCTATTTATACATGCTCTTTCTTTTCTTTTGGTGATCAGATAAGGAAAATATCAAGCTTCCAAAATACAAGAAAAATCTTATTTTGCATACTAAAGACAGAAAAAATGGCTAAGTTTTGTAAAGGGGCTAAGTGATTCCTTCTTTAAGGTTGATTCCCGCACTAAGGATGATGCCCGAATTGCATGACATGGCATAGATAATGATGTGAAATGAAGATGAAATCATTGTTTCACTATGACATCATTCTAGATAAATATGGAAAATTAGTGAAAATTTGGGAAAATTGGTCCAAGTAGCCGTAAGAGGATGCCTGCCACAAATGGTTTGCTAAATGAATTTCCCACAGCACATGGGGATATTGTATGATGTTGTTTTTCTACTCAACCATGGTCTTATTTTTTCCAAAGAGACCCTGAAGAAGAATTTATGGACCTGCCACAACTATGGTTTAAGGAAATTAGACTCAAGCCTAGGAGAAGATAAAATTTGTCCAAGTATGGAATTATTGATAAAATCTGCCTAACTGGCCTTAGGTAAATTCCCTCCACAACTCATAGGATGATGATAAAAATATTCCAAGAGTGTGGATCTCTAGAGTGTTGTATGGTGCATACAACCATATCATTAGCCTAACCAAAAAGTATTCCAAGAAGAAGATATCAATCTACCAAAAGTGCCTCTCAGCCATATTTGCACGGCTCCAAAAAAATTCCCACCAAGGATAGAGAATGAAGCTCTAGAAGATGAAAGTGGTCTTGATGGATTCACCTTGTTTTCCTCTACCCATTGGGTATCTCACATTACAATTTTGAAGGAAAAATTAAATCACCTTGGTGACCTAGGGTTTGAAGAGAACTGGTTAAGTGTTAGACAAAGGGTTTGAGAGACCATTTGGAAATGCCCGCAAGGGGGGGTTCCTTTGATGATGAAATTCATCAGATTATATGGTCTTGTGAATTATTGAAATGGCTATTTATACATGCTCTTCATTTTTCCTATGGTGTTCAGATAAAAAAAATATCAACCTGCCAAAATAGAAGAAAAAACTGATTTTGCATACTAAAGACAAATAAAAAATGGCTAAGTGTTGTAAAGGGGGTAAGTGATTCCTGCATTAAGGTTGAATCCCGCACTAAGGATGATGCTTGCATGGCATAGATGATGATGTGAAATTAATTTGAAATCATTGTTGCATTATGACATCATTCTAGAGAAATACGACAAATTAGTGAAAATCAGGAAATTGGCGAAGTATGGGAAAATTGGTCCAAGTAGCCTTACGAAGATGCCCGCCACAAATGGTTTGTTGAAAAAAACTCCCACAACACATGGGGATATTGTAGGATATTGTTTTTTCTACTCAACCATGGTCTCAGGTTTTCCAAAGAGACCCTAAAGAAGAATTTATGGGCCTGCCACAACTGTGGTTTAGGGAAATTAGACCAAGCCTATGATGATAAAAATATTTGGAGAGTGTGGATCTCTAGAGTGTTGTATGGTGCATCCAACCATATCATTATCCTGACCAAAAATTATTTCAGGAAGAAGATATCAATCTTCCAAAAGTGCCTCACAACCATATTTGCACTGCTCCAGAAAAATGCTTGCCGAGGAGAGAGAAAGAAGCTCCAGAATATAAAAGTGGTCCTAATGGATTCACCTTGCTGGCATCTACCCATTGGGTATATAACCCCTACATTTGTCTTTTTTTCCCTTGGAAAAATAAAAAATGGTAGCACATGAAAAACTTTAGCACAACACAAGGAAACCTGAATGCATCACAAAAATAATTTACAAATCAAGCCCTGGCCAACCCCACAATATCACTATTGAATCAATAGATGAATCATAAGAATGCAATGATTTTCATTAGTACAAAATATTAAACCTCAGAGCATTCTCACCAGCAATCTATCAGCAACAAAGTAAACGTATTGACTCATAGGCTTGGATTCATCCCCACAAGATCACATGGGAGAGCATCACATACAAATTCTCTTTCAATATCTATAAACTAACTATGAACCAAGATTACAAATGATACCTTCATGGCTATAATATGTACTCTATATGATAAGTCGGATAGGTTTCAGGAGCTTTATAGTGATTGATCGGGGTTTTGATAACTTCACCTTCTGACAACTGTATGAGTTGGTAACATGTTCTATCTAGATACTTTGTCTTTTCATGTCAATAGCCTAGAGTTGCTTAAGGAAACCCATTAAGGTTTTCTACATGATGTAATTGGAAGTTCCAATGATCACTTTTGATCATATTTAACATTAATATAATTTATTTTCCACATTGTAGCAAGAATAACAAAAAGACCAAAATTAAATATTTAAATGAATAAGCTTGCATCAAGAAACAAATTCATATGCAATAAATAACAATAATAGTAAGCTGTTTTATTAGCTCAATTGAGGCCAGGATAAGCTTATGTATTTTATAAAAACTCTTTATTTCATATGATATAGGGACATTTATGTCAAAACCCAATATACCTGAATTTGTGAAAAAAAACATTATACGTGAAATCAATTAAAAAAAACTCATTTGTGTGCATTCATCAGCATGCAATCCTAAGATTGAATTTATTAGCGTGCATTCCTCATTGTGCATTCCTAAGCTTGCATTCCTTATCTTTCATTCCTCAGCATGCATTCCTAATCTTGCATTCCTCGGTGTGCATTCCTCTGCGTGCATTCCTAAGCTTGCATTCCTCAGCGTGCACACCAAACCAACCACGAATGACGCAACTGAAATTGGTTCGTCGTGTACTATGGTAACAAATGAAATAGGGGTGTCTTGTACCGCGGAAACAAACATAGGGGCATTCTATACCACGGCATTAGTAGAAGCGCAGGGTTCCAAGGTTGAACGGTTCATGGTGAAACAATTCCAAGATAATGCTGATGAAGGGAGTGGTACAAGCATATGACCAACTGATATGTTAAATATCCTTTTAAGAGCATGAGTGGATAGGTTTATTTTTTGACATTTTAATTTCTAAAATGGCAAGATAGATGATTCCATCTATAGTTATGATCATGGGGTTATGGAATTACATATTTTTGGGAAGAGGGTTCATCTAGACCCCGATTTGGTTTCCAGAGCAGCCAAAATTCCCCAAAGAGAGGGGGAAATGTTAACTTATGGAAAACCCCCAAGGAAGAAAATATTTAGATGGCCAATAAAATTTGTGGGAAACAGGTTGTTGCTCCCAATAATGGTGTAGAAATGGAATATGTTCCTCAAGGAATGTACAAAACCCTGATTCATATTATTCGTAGGACCATTATGAATCACTACAAGAGGAATGATATTTCAGGTGATTGCATGAAGCTGGCCATACACTGGGTTGAAGACATGGCCACAGATGTTCCTCATCTATTGTCTAGGAAATTGCACTATGCATTGCAAGATAGTAAAATGAAGAGGGTCAAGTTCAGTTTCCCGGGAACACTGCGAAAAATTATTGATTTATTTTGACCCTATGTTGTAGGGTCAAATTCTATTAGAACATAGATTAGGAAGCCTAAAGAACAAGAAAAAAATGAGGAATTACCTCAACCATCTTTAAAGAACAATGTAGAAGTAGTTTCTACTGTCACTACATCAACAATACATGGACAAAATTTCGAGGACAATATGGAATATGTGGGAAATGAAATGCCTTAACTTTCCCTTGAAGAAGATGTTGCTATCACAACTTTGGATGGAATGCATAGAAATGAAAATGCATCTCAATGGGAGGAATTTGTGAATAATGATATGGACCATTCACCGACTAGTGATGAAGACCTAATTCATGCCAACTATTCTTTTGATGGTAGATTTGTTTTTTCTTTATTTGATAAAATGGTGCATTTCAAAGAATGGTCTACCTTGTGGGAGGATTCTTTCACATCTAGAAACAAATTGTGTAGAACTAAGGATGTCCAAATTCTTGATTTGGTACATCGTGTTATAGGTTTAGAAAAAAAAATTGTGGAAAATGAAAAAAAAATTGGCCAAAAGGATAAACTTATTAAGGATCAATGTTCTAAATTTATCGTAGTTCTAGCAGAATCAATTTTTGACCTTGACAGACTGAAAGACATGTATCAAGATCAAAAGAAAAAAGATGAGGAAACTATAAGGAGACTTGAAACTGACCTGAACAATAATAATTGTCCCTACTACCTATTAAATTCTATTTATAGACCTCAAGGATCAGATTGACCATGTTACAAGTGGATTTCATTACAGTGAAACTGAAATGTCGATTCACCCACGAGCCAACCCATCTTCTGCTGTACTTTCCTAGCTTCAAATGAAGATACCAACTACTATGGAACACAGCTAACATGACAGTGCAACACAAGGTGGAAAACAAGGCTGAAGTGGACATGTTTCAACACCAGGGGTAGAAAGGGAGTGGAAGAGGAAGTTGCATTGCAGTAATATGGATGGGATATGTGAGTATAGAATAATTATAAAAGTGATACACATTGGGTGAAAGGTATCATAAGGAGAAAAGAGAAATACTAATGAAAGAAGAAAATGATAAGGAAGAGAGAAATGTTGAGACAAAAATGGCTCAGCAGAAAACAAAATGCAATACCCATCTGGTATGGAGAAATTAAAATTTGGAATTCAAGAAATCAATACTTCTATGCCACCGAGAGGGAATTCTTAGGTTATTAAAGAGGGAGAGGGTGCCAAATCAGTGCAGGAAAGACTTCACTGAGTGATGGAAAAGGAATTCCAAATGAACATAAAAACAATAAGATGCAATGGAACTCCCAAAGAAAGCCATCAAAAATGGATGAGAATGTCTTCAATTCTTTCCAATTCTACCCATTTCACTCATACTATAAGTGAACTCAAATTTGTGCACATTTGTGGCCACACTGGACAAAAATTAATGAACATAGAGAATGGATTCAATACATAGCCTATTGACAACAGTGGCCCCTATTGATCTGAACATTCCATAATAAGTTGCATGATTGGTAATTTACTGCAGCTGCTAGGAAGGAATCCATGGGGTTAAGACAAATATCGATATGTATACTATGTTGGCCCTTTGAATAATTGAAAGGTAGGAGAAAAGGTTAACCACAAGGAAATGATGAGTTCACATCAGAATCAGACTAAATTCAAGTTCATCGAATCATAGAATTTCATGGTTTGTAGAACATTTTTTCTTTGTTAAGTGACGTATTTGACAATCAATTGAAAATTTGGAATATGACAAGTATGGAAAAGAGAAAACTTCCATTTACATGTTTATAAGATTATATGACGTATTTGACACTTAATTAGTTCAGCATGTGTATGACAGGTTGAGGTATGGGAAAATGAAAACCTGCCATTTCAAATTTTAGAAAATTAGATGAATGGAAAAATTGTAAACTGTAAATTAGGGTTGAGTCCCTTAAGGAAATCCACACATTGGCCTATAAACAAAAATCAATATTAATAGGTCTAGAAGTTAAAAAAATACCTAAAGGAGAAAGTATCAAGTAAAAAATTAGAAATATTAAAATGCTAAAAGAGGACTAATAATAAAAAATTCTCTCTTAATTTATTCATTGAATTTGACAACGAAATCATGCATGTGCGTGCATTTTACTAAAACTAGTCAATTTTGGATTGCTTTACTCAAATGCACGCCTAGCATGCAAAAATTTTGGTTTAGGAAAATTAGACCTGCAAAAACTGTGGTTTAGGGAAATTAGACCAACCCTAGGAGAAGATAAAAAATTGACCAAGTATGGAATTATTGGTAAAATATGCCTAAATGGACTTAGGTAAATGCCCGCCACAGCTCATAGGATGATGATAAAAATATTCTGAGACTGTGGATATCTAGAGTGTTGTATGGTGCATCCAACCATATCATTATCCTGACCAAAAATTCTTTCACTAATAAGATATCAATCCACCAAAAGTGCTTGTCAGCCATACTTGCACTACTCTAGAAAAATGCCTATCGAGGAGAGAGAAAGAAGCTCCAGAAGATGAAAGTGGTCTTGATGGATTCACCTTGTTGACCTCTACCCATTGGGAATCTCACTTGCCAAGTTTGAAGGAAAAATGAGATCACCTTGGTGACCTAGGGTTTGAAGAGAATTGGTTAAGTGTTAGACAAAGATTTTGAGGGACCACTTGGAAATGCTCGCAAGGGGGTGTTCCTTTGATGAAAAAATTCATTAGATGATATGGTCTTGTTCATTGTTGAAATGGATATCTATCCATTCTCTTTGTTTTTCTTATGGTGGCAAGATAAGGAAAATATCAACCTTCCAAAATAGAATAAAAATCTTATTTTGCATACGAAAGACAAAAAAAATGGCTGAGTGTTGTAAAGGGGCTAAGTGATTCCCACATTAAGGCTGATGGCCGCACTAAGGATTATGCCTGCATGGAATGGCATGGAATAGATGATTATGTGGCATGAAATTGAAATCACTATATCATTATGACATCGTTATGGAGAAATACGACAAATTAGTGAAAATCAGAAAATTGGCTAAGTATGGGAATATTGGTCCAAGTATCCTTAAGAGGATGCCCGCCACAAATGGTTTGTTGAAGAAAATGCCCACACCAAATGGGGATACTATAGGCTTCTATTTTTTCTACTCAACCATGGTCTCAGTTTGACCAAATATACCCTAAAGAAGAATTTATGGACCTACCAAAAATGTGGTTTAGGGAAATTAGACCAAGCCTAGGAGAAGATCAAAAATTGTCCAAGTATGGAAGTATTGGTAAAATCTACCTAAATTTCCTTAGGGAAATTCCCACCACAGCTCATAGGATGATGAAAAAAATATTATGAGAGTGTGGATCTCTAGAGTCTTGTATGGTGCATCCAACCATATAATTAGCCTAACCAAAAAGTATTTCAGTAAGAAGATATCAATCTTCCAAAAGTGCCTCTCAACCATATTTGGACTACCTTGTTGAACTCTACCCATTGGGAATATCACTTTCCAAATTTGAAGGAAAAATGAAATCACCTTGGTGACGTAGGGTTTGAAGAAAACTAGTTAAGTGTTAGACAAAGAGTTTGAGAGACCACTTGGAAATGCTCGAAAGGGGGTGTTACTTTGATGATATAATTCATCAGATGATATGGTTCTGTTCATTGTTGAAATGGATATCTACTCATGCTCTTGGTTTTCTTATGGTCACCAGATAAGGAAAATATCAACCTTCCAAAATAGAAGAAAAATGTTATTTTCCATACTATAGACAAAGAAACAATGGCTAAGTGTTTTAAAGGGGATAAGTGATGCCCACATTAAGGTTGATTCCTGCACTAAGGATGATGCCCACATGGCATGTCATGGCATAGATGATGATGTGAAATTAAGTTGAAATCATTGTTGCATTATGACATCGTTCTGGAGAAATACGACAAATTAGTTAAAATCAAGAAATTGGCTATGTTTGGGAATATTGGTCTAAGTAGCCTTAAGAGGATTCCCCCCACAAATAGCGTGTTAAAGAAAATGCCCACACCACATGGGGATATTGTAGGATGTTGTTTTATCTACTCAACCATGGTCTTAGTTTGTCCAAGGAAACCCTGAAAAAGAATTTATGGACCTGCCAAAACTGTGGTTTAGGGAAATTAGACCAAGCCTAGGAGAAGATAAAAAATTGTCCAAATATGGAGTTATTTGTAAAATATGCATAACTGGCCTTAGGGAAAGGCCTGCCACAGCTCATAGGATGATGATAAAAATATTCTGAGAGTGTGGACCTCTAGAGTGTTGTATGGTGCATCCAACCATATCTAGAAGGCTATAATAAGAGGCTTTTCGGACGGTTTGAAGACAATATATAAGCATCTTCACAATAAACCACATTCTAGGAAATGTATATTATCATTTTAAACTTACAAATTTCATATATAATGAAAAATGTATTCAAAAAGAAAAACCAATTATAACAGAACAATCATATACCAGACATAATTGAATGCAACAAATACATAATTCATATGAATTAAATAGTAGAATTCACCATATAGATTACACCTAACAGTGTAAAATTTTATTAATAAATGTAAAAGTTTTACTACTCCAAATGTGGCACACCAGTCCTCATCCCTAATCCATACAATTTCAAAAAATATCCAAGATTCCTCCTCTAGACCCCGAGGTAACAACATAGGACTCCTATTGGTGCAACATGTATTTACTTTTCCCATATTTATCAACCAGCTTCCATCGATTAGTAGTTGGAAAATCTAGACTGATCATCTCCTTCGCCATTACGTTGAGCTCCATGTTTTCAGCATAAGAGAACTCTCACAATTTTGTACATATGGCTTTGAAGTCAAACAACATCTCGAAATCTACAGATAATTTATCAATCACTGCTTTTCTAGAAGACAAGGATTGATGTTGCATGTCATCAAACTCTTTATGACCTAATCTGCAACTGATTAAACTGTCATTATATTCTTTATAAGACCACATTCCTCCTTTCTCTTCCCAGAAGAAAGGGAGTCCTCTTCTAAATAAAGGATTAAATAGTTCAATGAATTCCTTGATTTTATGATGCATGCCATCAATTTTCGCTTCAACTATTGCCAAATGATTATATTTATTTACCACTTTCATTGCCCATGTGATAACCAAAACCCTATCCTCGATATTTTTTTTCTTTATTTCCTCTTCTGTCAAGTTGTTCAAAAACTTGATTGCATTATTATTTGTGTCAATAGGCTTCTTATTTAACACCTATTTTACCATCAAGACATTTTTTCTAGAATCTTGTGTAATAATATACTTATCAAGAATAAAATCTAAATAAGGCCTGAGCTTCGCTGCTTCTGATATCAGTACATCCAAGATGAGATGTTTTGCTCCCTGTAAGGATGACTGTCTTGTAACCTGCTTTTTCAATTTGTTGTTCTTATCCACCAGTTCCTTACATTTGTCTTCCAATTTATTCCTTTCTATTTATCTCTTTCCAACTATTTCCTCCAAATTTTTATTCTGGTTCTTCAAACCAGTGATTTCCAACTCTTTTAGACTTACCTATGACATAGCCTCGGCTATGCCTTATCCACTAGATCCATCCACATGAGGAATGATCCGCAATTCTAGATCCTTTTATTTCTCCTGCAACTTTCTTTCCGTTTCTTCTAACTTTTCCTTCATGGATTTCTCACTTTTTAATACCAAGGCCATGTATTTTTTCCATTGATTTTCTTTATCAGCAAACTTCAATATTTTTTCTTGACAATCAGTGAGCTAATTATTCAAGCTCTCCTTTTATTTTTATATCTCAACTAGTTCAGGACTCTGTATTAGCTGAGTGGTAGGTATGAGAATATTCTTTTTAAATAATTTAATCTCTTTTTCTTTCTCATCTAGCAACCTTTGGATACCAGCTCCCTTATCAGATTGGCCTCCAACAACCAACAACTTAGTTTGTATATTCTTTATCTAAGTTTGGTGGGCCTTATTTTCCACCGTTTCTTTCCTCAATTGGTTCTCAATTTTACCTTTGAGGGTCTGTAACTTGGATAATGCCAGAGTGATCTTCAGCAAGTGAGTAAACAAGATATCTCCTGTCTTCTTGTGCATATAAATCATGTCAAGTATGGGGATATCATCCAGGTTCACTTTTAATTCAGAAACTATGTTCTTGCTTACCAAGGCCAAGTTTAGAGTGCTTTGGACATAATCCCTTACTGAAACCAAAGACACATCTTTATTAGAAATATTTCTTACTTCAGAATATAATTTTAGAGTCTCTTGTGAAGTTATGTCTTTGATTCCTTTGTATTTATCCACTAACTCTTCTTTTTTCTTTGACTGGAAGGAGGAATCGATATGAGTACTATCTGCAAATGTATACTCTTTTACCTCAAATGAAGGGCCTGATATCATTATTTCCATTTTACCTTTATTTACAGTTGTATATAAGATAAGTTGTCCTTCAATTTCAACCTTATGCCTTTTGGGAGTTTCAACAGTGTCCTCCTCATCGATATCCGTTGCCTTCTGAAAATATATTTTATTCTTTCCTTGTGATTTAATGGCCAATGGAGTAATGCTCTCAGCTGTAGCAACCAAATTGGATATATCAGGAAATAAAGAGACAACCTCTCCTATACGAGATCTTGGATCTTCATCTAAGTTAACAATATTTAGGGCATCCTTTGGGTAATTAGACCAGTTAGCATCTTCTTCCAATCCCACAACCTCTTCATGTTTATAAGGATTTCTCTTTTGAGCATTTCTCCTATTTGAGATAACTTGGTGAGGGTCATAGTTGATTGCGGGTTCTGTCTAAAATACTAACTCTCTAAGTAAACCTTCCACCATTGGAAAAGCACCCTTATTCTTGATGGTGAATGGACCTACAATCCAAGGGTATTTCATGTCAGTGGACTTCTTATATTTCAGGAAGTGTTCAGTCTCTAAGAATAGCTTTTTTCTAATGAACTCCATTGAGAAAATTCTTGGATTTGGGAAGGCTGGTAAAATGTAAGGTGAATGAGTGAAATCATACAGTCTTATCATTGTTCTATATTCATATAGGAACCAATCTCCTGTTCTCTTTTCTGTAGAATCTTGCAATAGATCTCACGTCTCTGGAAGCACCTAGGGAAGCCTCTTTTGGAAAATGGCAGCATAAATTTATATCATGAGGAAGTTCATGAACTTGGTATAATCCATGTACATTTCATCTATTAATACCATTTCTAGTAGCTGTAGATTATCCTTGTTGAAATAAAGGAACATATTCAATAGATATGAATGGAGCCTGAAAGTTTTGATCTTGTGGAAGTTCATTAGATGAGAATGAATATTCTCAGCTAAGAACTCATCAAATTTAATGCATGACACTTATAATGACTGACTAGGTTTGTATGAATCAATAGGACAAGTGCTTAAAACAAAGAGAAGACTCATAAGGGTTTCAGGGATGTATTTATCTATGAATAGACCCAAAAATTGACATAATAAGGTTACTACACACTTGGTTTCTTCGTTGGATGACTCATCCTCTGAATTGAAGCATCTCTTAAAAAAATTGCTTTCTCTCAATGGTGGACTCCTTAAAACATCAAAGTATAGACTCTTCACTGTAATCTTTATCCTTTAAGGTAAACTCTTCAGGGACAGATAGGGTTTTCCTAATGACTGAGGAATTAATAGGACATAGAATGGTGGAGTGGTCGAGGTTTATTATGACTCTTTTTGACAGAGAATAGTTGTTTACACACCATTCCAAAAATTCCAGACAACCAGGGGTTTGTTCAGTAGAAAAAGGTGAAAAAAGGACTGATAGATGTTATGAAGGTCCGTTTCTTGGTCCCTTAGAAAATTCAACTTCAGTTTCACAACTTCAATGGGTCCATTTAAAAGTATAGGGTCAAAAACATCAGAATTCCTATCCTCCAATTGTTATTCTACTTTCTGATACTCTAAGCCCCGAGTTTATATATTTTCGATTTGAGCCCTTTATACAACTTTCAGGGGGGACAAAAAAGAACTACCTAGTGTTTGAAAATTTCCTGATGGATGCCGTAGGAATTGGCTCCTTCTGTATTGTTTGTCATCTTATTCTACCGATGAAAGTGAATAAACTAATGTACAATATTTTATGATTTTCCATATTCTTAACCCTCTTGAATCTTTGGTGGCCGAAACTTTTCTCAACCTTCCATTTATGCCCGATCTGTTTTGCACCATTGATCTTCTATGCTATTTTAATTTCATTATTCTCCCTCAGCTTTTTCATTGTCATTAAATTCTATGCAGCTCGAATTCTGAAACTATATCTCAACCATCGATATTTTCATGGATCCTTTTTAACCGTCGATTTTCTGCTTACTTACTGATTCCATGATTTGAAATGCACCTTCAGAGTGGGCATCTTCTATTTGCGAAGAGGATCTAAGTCGTAGATCCTTACCCTAGCAGATATGGATCATTAATCTAGTTATTCCTTTATCCACCTTTCGCAAGCTCCGTATTCTTTTTATCCCTCACATCTTTGCATCACGAAAAAACATTCCATCTGTGGATCTGAGGCTACGATGAATTTGGACTGTACACTAGTGTGGCTCCTACCAGATTTCACGATCCACATATTTTATATCCTGCATGCATGTTCCCATCATAAAATCATTCATGATCTGATATCTCCACCACTTTTTAATCCTCATCCGTCAATGTGGAGGGCCCTTTAGCATTTCACAACGTCGAGGAAGAAACCGCCCCCAAAATTCAAATTCTCAAGAATTTTGAGGGGGGGTTTTAAGGACCGCCACCAAATACATTAAAAAAATTTGGTGGGGGGGTTAGCATAATAGCCACAAGACACC
>LPNX010746555.1:347491-400465 GCA_001517045.1 Pseudotsuga menziesii | reverse complement strand
CTTAGGGGGGGTCTTTCTAAAACCCTCCACAAAAGTCCTCAGAATTAGAAATTTGAGGGGGTTTTTAAGGACCGCCCCCAAATAAATTAAAAAAAATTAGGGGGGTGTTTTAGTAAAACCACCACAAGACACATTTAGGAGGGTCTCTCTACAGCCCCCCCCAACCCCCCCAAAAAAAAAAATTTCCTAAGAATTATACTTTTGAGGGGGGGTTTTAAGGACCTCCCTCAAATACCTTAAAACACTTTTAGGTGGGGTTTGAAAATACGCCGCAAGCCACCGTTAGGCAGGGTCTTTCCAAACCCCCCCCCTCCCCCCCCCGCCAAAAGTCTTGAGAATTAGACTTTGTAGGGGGGTTAGTTATGACTGCCCCCAAAAACCTTAAAAAAAAATGGGGGAGGGGGGGTTTAGAGAAAACACCACAAGCCACCTTTACCGGGGTTCTTTCTGAACCCCCCCAAAAGTCCCGAGAATTAGACTTTTACGGGGGGTTTTTTCAAAACTGCCCCCAAATATTTTGAGAATTGGACTTTTAGGGGGGGGTTTAAGAAACCGCACCCAAAAGTATTGATAATTGGACTTTTGGGGGGGTTTTAAAACACCGCCCCCAAAATTCCTGAGAATTACACCTTTTTTTTTGGGGGGGGGGGGGGGTTGAAAAACCGCCCTCGAAAGTCCAATTTTTGGGACTTTTGAGGGGGGCTTTAAGAACCACCCCCAAATACCGAAAAAAATTTTTTTTGGGGGGGGGGTGAGGGGTTAGCAAAATCGCCGCAAGCCAAAACCACCCCCAAAAGGGTATTTTGTTGTATTTATTGCGAATGTTCATATACATTTTTTAGAATAAGAATGTTATGTGGTCCATTTATTAGATAGTTTCCATTTGTGTTTATGCATCTTGTCTTGGAATACATATTGTAGATCACTAAGTAATTTTGTGTTATCTTTGTTCATTGATATTTCCAAATTTCTGTCATTAATTGTTGATAATGTTAGCCATCTTCATTTCTTGAAGTGTCTTACATAATATTTCAAGGGAGAACCACCAGTTTTCAAAATGAAGAAGTCTTCCTACTCCTAAAAGAAATTTTAAGACCTGATGAACTTATTGCTCTCCGTTTTAAGAAGCCTTGGCATGAAAAGTCCTCCACATGTATAGTCTATATGCTAAAGTAACTTGGCAACTATGCCTTTATTATTGCCAATGTTTGAGAAAATATGAAGATACTTTGAACTTTAAAAAAAATGATAAACAAATACAGTGCACGTATATCTTTTAAAACAATTCAAACACACAAATTATTCAATCCATAAGACACATGATGTAACCTAGGAAAACCCTCCAAAATCTGGAGGATGAAAATCCTAGCAAACAATCCTTTGAGTATGATAGGTAATGGAAGATAATGGTTTTACAACACTTGCAGATTGCTTGATAAGAGATATCTAAGAAACACTAGGGAATAGAGATCATATGGAATACTATCATAGCCTTTCCAAGTGCATATCACTCTAATAACCCACTTACTTAGTCATACAATGAAGGTAGGGAATGGTTGCATACATTTTGGGAACTATGAACACTATACACATTGTGTGAACTCTCCACACATTATCTATTGCACCTTCCTTAACTTGGTTCTAAGTTTTCACCCTGTAATTATCTCCCACACTAAAGATACGAACCCTCCATTAATTCATTGGTGTTAACTTCCTCTAACTAAATGTAAATGAACTGAACTGAGTTGAACTAAATAGAATTGAGTGTGAAATGATTAACTAATTGCTTGACCATTAGTTAGGAGTTTAACTAAATGTCTTTAGTAATTCACAATCAGTTCCATCCACAATAATCACTTTGCATAAATTAAGGAATAGATTCCTTAATTAACTAAAACTTGTTTTCCACAACTTATACTTAACTTATGTCTTTGCAATTCAAGTTCACTAGAGGTATGACATAGGAAATTTGAGTCTTTACTCTATTTTTTCCTCATCTCATTTATCATTTAATTAATTATAAATGGTCCATGGGTGTTTAATTAATTAATCATCTTTAACATATCATACTCAGAACAATTGTTTCCAACTTATGATCATATGTATTACCCCGAGTCATATAGTCATATGCTAAAGTAAATCACTCTAGGGGTAGTTAATCCCTAAAGGATACTTATAGCATTCCATGACCATGACTATCGATAGATCACATAGTAGATCCTCATGACTTGATACAATACCAGTCTTGATATAACAAAAGACTCATGAACTTAATACGACATAAGTTTCAGACTTGATACAACACAAGTCTTGGAACTTGATACAACACAAGGTCCTTATATTAATACAACATAATATCCTAATATTAATACAACATAACATCATAGTACATGCATCTCTCATAACCTCAACAACCTAGCTTAATACAACACAAGCTCTTAACTTAATACAACATAAGTTGATGAACTCAATACAACATAAGTTCTGGACTTGATATAACACAAGTCTCATAGAGAATGGATCCTTATGTTGTACATTTAACACTCCCTCTCTAAAAGGGAGACATTATTTTCTATACCAATCACATCTCATAAGTGTTTGAACTTTGTCACAGATAGAGGCTTTGTCATCACATTGGTAATTTTCTCATCAATAGCTATGTATTGAAGTTCTATAATATATTTCTGGACCATGTCTAGAATGAAGTGATACTTCATTTCTATGTGTTTTGACTTGTCATGAAACACACGATTTTTGGAAATAATTATACAACTTTGGTTTCCACACCTGATCACTGTAGGATCTATCTTTAGACTGAACAATCCTCCAAGTATGTTTCTCAGGCACACTACTTCTCTGCAAGCAGTACTAGCAAAAAATGTACTTATCATCTATGGTGCTATGGGAAACTGAACCCTTCTTTCTGCTAGACCATGAAATCATAGAAGAACCCAAGATGAAAAAATAATCGAAAGTGATCCTCCAAAAACAAATTCCACCCAAATCAGAATCAATATATCCAAGCAATAACACTCCTCCATTGGAGGCATACCTAAGTCCATAAGAAACTATATCGTGAAGGTATATCAAAATATGCTTACCTACAAACCAATTTCGGTATCTAGTATCTATCACGAACTGACTCAAGATGCTAACTACATAGAATATGTATGGCCTCAAGTGTATTAGGTACATCAACAAGCCAATCAACTGTATGTATAATGTGGGGTCCACCAGATCCGATCTAGTCTCAATCTCATGGAGTTTCCTCACATTGGAATCCATTGGAGTGTCTATGGATTTACAATCCACCATACCAAATGTGCGGAAGGTGTCTACATTATACTTCCCTTGAGATAGAAATATCTCATTATTCCTCTACCAAATATCAAGGTCTATGAAGTAATGTAGAATACCTAAGTCTTTCATCTCAAACTATGAGGTAAGATCCCTTAGAAACTCTACAATTAGTCTTTCCTTTCCATTGAGGAAAATATCATACACATATAGGACTAGTATTAGACATTGGTTCTCCACTACATTTAATTGTAAGTTTGAATCTACATCACTCTTCAAGAAACACGGTTTCTGAATATAGCTGTTTATTCTGGAATACCAAACTCAAGGAGCTTACTTTAACCCATAAAAGGATTTCTTCAACTTGCACACATTGGAATCCTTCCCATGTATCACAAAACCCTCATGTTACTCAATGCAAACCTCTTCCTCAATCTCACCATTAAGGAAGGTAGTCCTCACATCCATCTAATGAAGCTTCCAGACCAATACTGATGCAAGAGAAATAATAGATCTAATGGTAGTATACCTAGCCACTATAGAAAAAGTATCCTCATATTCAATTCCCTCTTTCTAATAAAATCCATGGGAAACAAACCTATATTTTTACTTTTGCACACTACCATCTACATCATGCTTTATCTTGTAAAGCCATCTGGAAGTTACAACTGAATTCCTCTTAAGTATGGGAACATGTTGGAGCCTGGAAAATCATAGGTAACAATAGTAGGGATTCTCCCCAATAAATGTTCCCAATTAGCTCGTTATTGTTTGGTATGGGGAATCTGTTTGATTTGCGGTCTGGCTACCGTAGGTCAAGTAACGATTAAAGTGCTTTACCGGTTATGGCCCGGTCGACCGTGTATATTTTTTAGTTTTTTAATATTTAAGTATGATGTGCAAGTGCCTAACTAAATGCAGATGATAGAGATAACAAGGAGGGTCACAATGTGATGCACAGGTTATTACCTCTCATCTTACATCTCTCGCTTCTAAATCACAAACAGAAAGAAACTAACTAAGACTCACTAACCCATCCCTAGGGAGCAAAAATGTAATTAATGGTGAATAATGTATTGTATTGCATGCATAATGAAAATTACAGATAGCCGTTAACATTTCTGAACATATGAATATCAATAGAAAGATAAACAACAAGATAGCTTATTGTTAATTAAAACATTCATTACTCAATGTGGAAATTTCACAAAATAAAGAGGAGCAAATTCATAACATGAAAGAATTCAATAGGTTAGAACGATCTCATAGTTCATGGAAACAAGATGAAAAAGAAATAGTTCATATCCAACCATCCCATACCAAACATTTGAAAATCCACAAAACTTTCTCCAGTAGAAAACATATAACTCTTTATTGTAAAATGAATTAGTTCTTCTTACAATAAACTTCCTTAAGATAGTCTGCAAAAAATGTCCCTTTACAATCTAAAACTCTCCTATACTTATACAAAAGAAAAAACTCTTGGGATTCCCCTCCTTGTCTCTTGAGCTTCCCCAACCTTTCTTTTCCAAAAATTTGTCCATAAGCTTGTGCACAAAATTAATTCAATATATTACATTTTTAATCAATATTCCCAAAACATTTTATGAGGAAGGCCCAGCTTTCTCATTGGTGAACTTTTTCCATGCATTAGCATCTGCTGCTATGCTTTCAAACCCAGAAGTCTCAAGGAATCAAATGTTAATCTCATACTTGGAAGCTTGGGTCTTCACACCCTCTATTCTAGCAGGAATCGAGTGCAACTAGTCCTCTAATAAGTGTATGTTCACGATTGCATGTGCTACTGCATTTTTCAATATCCATTCATCCAAGTCCTTGACCTGCTGGATTTCTTGTTCATATTCTTTGTATATGTCCTGCAAATGCTTTAGAAACATTTCATGCTTAGGTAGCACCTCCAATCTGTTCTGAGAAGAATTTTGACATCGATTGTATGTGAAGAGCACTCTCCTGCAAAATTCGGCAGAAGATGTCTTTGTCTTCTTCACTGTTTTCTTGAATTCCTCTGCGACATTACTGGTGAATTCCACTAACTCATATTCTTTCTTCAATGTTTGTTGATCTTTAATGGTTAGGTATGCGGGAGATTCTTTATTGGTTTCTACCCAAACCATTCTTCCCTTTAGAATTTCCAATATATCCTGAGTCTTATCCAGAAAATATGAAGTGGTATTTACAATCTCTTCCATCCTGGTGTCTATCTGCAAAACTTTGCATCTTTCATGTTCTATCTGTATTTGTATCTAATGGATCATTTTCCTAAGAATCAGAACATGCTCCTTTAAGGGTCGGATGTCATCTTTCTGCTCCATAGTACTCTTTAGTGATGCGGTCAATGAATTTTTCTGTTCTTCTAAGGATGTTATCTGTGTCTGATATTGCTTCTACTTTTCTTCTGCAATAGCCTTCTCTATTTCTAGCTCATTAACTTTTCTCTCCAACTTGTTACATTCTTCATTTAAGTTTCCATGTGATAGCTGAATATTATCCCTTTCATTCTTTAAACTCCGATGCTCCAGCTGTAGCTTTTGTAACTCTGCCAAGGTAACTTGAGAACTCTTCTCTGTATTTTCCGTAGATATTGCTAAAGCATCCTTATTTGTTTGCAGAGTTTGGCATTCTATCCTTGAAACCTTGACTTCACTTAGCATGTCTTCATATTTTCTCTTTATCTTTTTGGATTTCATCCCTTTCCTTTTTCAAGGTTTCCTTCAGCTGAACTACAATCTTTCGTCACTGCTCTAGATCAGTCATGATCATATCCATGTTGTCTTCAGTTGTTAAGGTTAAAGCTACCCCAGCTCTTGCTATCAACCATGGATCCTTATGAGTACCATGTACTACTATTTTTTCTGTCACCATCTTCCCTGGATTTCCTCCAGTATCTACCTTTTTCCTGGTCCTCTTGACAATCCTTTTCTTCTCTTTGTCCTAGAATATAGTATTAAAATTAGGTACTTCCTCCCCTTAAGTAGGCATGAAAGGAATCAAATCAAATTCAAAAATTGAAACTTCTCATTAACATACTGCCAGAAGAGACAATAGGCTCCAAGGGATCAAGATCGGATTGTCCTTGTTCTTGATCTGTAGGATCTTGTACTTCTTGTACATCAACTTGCTCTGTGGGATGCTTCTCCTTTTAGGATTCTCTTAACCTAAAGCCCTCGCTTTCAGCCAATTTCTTCTTTATCTCAACTTCTTATTTTCTTTTCTTTTCTTCTTCTTCCTTCTTAGATTATTCTTCAGCGGCTCGTTTCTTTTCTTCTTCTTCAATCCTTAACCAATTTTCTGCTTCCTGTACCAATCATCTAGCATCTTCTTCTCTTTCTTGGCCTCTTCCTCTTCTAGCTTCTTAGCTTTTTCTGAAGTATTGCCTTTTCCACCCATAGTTGTTATCTTTTGCTTGAAATTTTTCTTGAGGGCTGTTATGTTTTTGGCATTGCGAAACATTTCCTCATCTTTGTCCCAGAAGTCAGTGTACTCAAAATGAATTCCAGCTTCTTTGCAGTAATCAACTACTTTGTTATGGGAATCATTTCTATGAAAATTCATTTCTCCAAAGAGAAAATATTCTAATTCTTTAACAAACTCTGCTGCTTGCTTTACCCTTGAAAACTTATAGCTTCCAATGAAGAAAGGTACTGCAAGGTACACTTCCTTCTTATGTTCAAACAGAAAATTTCCTACTCCATCAATATACAACTGTCTGATGGATTCGTTGTAGAGTACATTATCTGTAGAATATTTTGGGAGCAGCGAAGGAGATCTAGAGCCACCATACATCCTCACATACATACCATCCTCTATCAAATAATAATCCCTGAACTCTTGTATGACCTTAAATGCTTCCTCAAACATGCAATTACATTATGTTAGGAAAATCAGGGTATATAGGGGCATAATAAAATTCTCACAAATCTCCCTATAATAACTATAATACTTATGTGCCCAAAACAATTTATAAGCTATGTATACTGGGGTTTTGTCCTTCTCCCAATTGCATTTCAAAGCAAGGAAAGCATGGGTGCACAATATGCAATCAATTAGACTAGAACTCATATAGAATTCAGATTTCTTCTGAGATACTCCTCCCAAGGCTGCACTTATACATGATGAAAGACTGTTCGACATTATACTGGCCCAATTGAAGATATTTCTTTATGTAGCATCGAAAAAGACAACTGGTATCCAACCTATCTTAAAAATTTTGTCATTTGCTTGGCCAAAAATCATGTTAAGCATCAAAGCAATAAATCTGTAAGGACCTCGGAGAGTTGAGATATCATATTCTCCCAAAGGTCTAGTTCTAAAATTCTTCCCTGGGATCATCATCCTCTTTACCGTCTCTACCAGGTCCAGACCTGCCTCCTTTATCCAACTTTCCATTAGATAAACCTATGGTGAGGGTAGATGGTATGCCATAGACACATAGGTAGGGATATATGCAGCATAGCCTTGCTTTGCAGTATTTTCTAAGATCATTTTCATCACATCTGCCCTAGGAAGAATCCAACCCATTACTTCTAAGAAGGGAAACAATTCGGGCCTAGTAGCCACTTTCATCAAAGCTTACTTTTCAATGTTAGCATAAATTGTCAGTTCTTCAAACCCAATATCAAGTACATTCTGCTTTCAGATCATTCTGAAAATTTATCCCCATTTGAAATCTGGTTCTACTCCAGTGGTGGCTTTTGTGTCTTCAAAGATGAACTCTACCTTGGTTATTATTTCTACCCCAGTCTCCTCTTCAGCCACCTGAGATTTATTCTTCTGTCTGTTTGGAATGTTTTTACTATAGAAATCAACCTGTAATAGGAAAACAACATGTTTTTAGGCTAACTAACTCTAGAAAGTGCTATAGAAATAAACAAGAAAATATACAAGATATATTCATCTCTTCAACATGCATGTTGTTAAATTAGGTTAAGCATAGTCTTTATCAATGAATGATTTACAAGAAAACCCTATAATAATGCTACTTTATAAATCTTCCTAAGCTTCACTATCTTGAAACCCCAGTCTAGAAATTCTCCTTCAATTCATACAAGCATTTTGATATACACCAAGATTATTCCACTGCTAACACTCAACAATAAATCTCAAACTCAAATACCACTCTATTGAACTTCCTAAGACCCTGCGCGAAAACCGCTTCAAAAAACCCCTAATCAACTGAGCACCATCCTGAATCCCACGGGAAAATAGAGTTGAAGGAAAAAATGCTTCTTAACCTCCGGTCGACCATCAAAATTCCAATAATATGGTGGTGCAGACAGAGAAACGTCTATCTGCACCATGCCCTACAACCCCGCATAAGAAATGTCGGTGCATACATAACGCTCGATGGCAGACATATTCAAATCCCCCACGAACTGAAACTCAGCAATAGAATAAGCCCCTTAATGATGTAGAATATTCACAGGAAAATGCAAGGGAGGAAAAAACCTAACCCCCTATGCAGAGAACCTAACCCTCACCCAATAAACGGTTCAAAATCAACCACAACACCCAAAGGAACAAAACCATGGGTAAACCTACTTATCAATAGTGATGCAAATGACTGGATGAGATGAAAACTCCATGGGTGCAGAGTATAGCAAACAAGGTCTTGACAGCTGTGTGCGCACAACTACGGATTGTTTCAACAGTGCAATACGACAAGTCACAAGGAAAATGAAAAATAATATGGCAACATATATATATACCTATGACTGGGTGGGAAACCATTGGAAAAATAGGCTGGAGGTTATTCATAATAGAGGGCATGAAAAAAACTACAAACCCAACATTACTCACTATTCTTGGACATCGGAACTACTAATTACTATACTCGTAACCAAAAGTTGATAACCCTCCGCAACGTTGGCTATGGATTGTTCTACCATCCCAAGCTATACTTTGGGAATGGGTATCAGAGCTGGACAACGTTAAGCTCTTTAGAGTAGGCAAAGAAAACATGATGCTTTCGGATCTCTTGGGGACTAGCCCTCCGCAACGCCGGGTGGGATAAACACTACGACTCCGGCCTTTCCGGTCAACCAATGTAATAGCGGGAAAAAGTAATAATCGGATATCGGCAACGAAAAGGTGAAAGAAAAAAATATTTCATCGTATAAGTCTAGTACTAAGGAGCTGGAACTTCGGCAAACAAAATCTGAGGATAAATAATAACTAACTCCAATGCATCGACAAAGGATTCCAAAGGCACTCGGAAAGCTAGATGATTCTGTTTCTGCAACGTTGGAAGGATAGTCCACTATGCTTCTAATATCGAAAGAATAGTTGACTAATCATCCGATACAAAAAAGTGAAAAATAAAACAGGTTTTTAAAAGAAATTTCTGAACTCGGGGAAACTTTGGCAATAATAAAATACTCCTCGGCCAACTTGAAGCAGAACAAATAAACAGGGGGCCCTAAAATTAAATTTTTTGGGGAAATAGTTGCAACTGCAACAATTGGCGACTACCTGGTGAACACAAATCTCTAAACAATTTCCTCTTTGATCAACAGACTGCTCTGATGGTACCACTTTACTAGATTTCTTCAAGATATATGAATTCCTAAATGAAAGATTTATTCACTTTAATCATTGATTATAATCCAAGTTAAGGAAAAAGGGGAACCAGGATTTCAAAGTCTGGATAACTATTTCGAGGCCAAGAGTATGAGTTTTGTTTTACCTCTGTCTTTGAGTAGTTTCCAACTTAGACACCATAGGATCGTAACATATGGTAAATAGATATATCCGTTTGTTCCTCATTCCCATGCCATTTTGCACTTTGTGCTTTTGGAATTTTGTCCCCTTTTGAGTCCTCTTGTTTTCCTTCTTTCTGAATTTTAGTTCACGCTCCTCTATCCATAGTGTCCTTTTGTGTGAGAGATATTTTTAATTTCAGCTCATGGATGGAGAAGAACTTTGGCAATCTTATACATAATAATGTGGTCCAATACGCGCTTTGATACATATTGCTTTTCTAGGAGATTTTGAATCTTATTAACCTTTTGGTTTTCAATTCATGGCATGGGATTATTTAAATATAATACATTGTTTACCTTGCTTCCTTTCCATGCGTCTTTTGTTGTTACCCCCTAGGATAGATTTTAATGTGAGATAAATGGAGCCTGAAAATAGTACTCTAGACTTTTCTATCCTGAGTTATTTCACAAGGATTAAGCAAGAATTCAATGCGTTCATAACCATTTAGAAAATCTGCTAAACTTGAAGAAATTCTTTCAAACCTTACATGAATCAACAATAGGAAGTCTTGTAGTCAAATATTTCACCTGAACTAGAATTCTGATAAACTCCATACAACCAAATTTCGTGCTATTTTATTTGACCATAAGCAAAACAAAAATTTACAAGCAATCAAACTCTAAGAAAATAAAGCAAACAAAAAATACTTTAAAGTAAGTAACAAACCAAATGTTTATTTATGTACAAGAAAACAAAATTCAAATGATCAAGAAAAATAAGTCTTGAGAACTAAACCATTTACTGGTAAGTTCTCTTCCTAGCCCTGTAAATATTGCAACTTGTAAGTCGAGGGGCCTACCTTTGTTGCAATTTGGAAAGGGCCTACCCATAACTTCTGAAACTTAGTGTGCTTTCCCTTTTCATCGTGTGGGTGATCCCACTTAACAACTAGATCTCCTACTTCGAAATCTTTGTTCCCATGTTTGTGTTTGCCAAACCAACACTTCACTACTTATTGTTGATGCTTAAACCTTTCTCGGGCTTTGGACCTAGACTCTTCTGACTTCAACAGATTATAGATTCAGATTTGTAGAATTTCATTATTAGTATGCCTAGACTCTTGGGCTATTATGGAAGATGGTAATAGAATTTTAGGAGGGAGGACAACTTCTTTTCCATAAACAAGAGTGTATGGTGACACACCTAAGGAATTATTGGGTGTGACTCTATCATCCCAGAGAGCATTAGGTAATGCTAAATGCCAGCTCCTTTGATTTTCTATCACTATTTTCTTTAGAATTCTAATCAGATTTTTGTTTGTGGATTCCACCAAACCATTTCCTTGTGGGTAATAATTTGTAGAATAATGCAACTTAATTCCTCTTTCATTAGCAAATGTGGTTAATCTAATAGAAGAAAAATAAGTAGCATTATCAAAAACCAGGGAAATTGGAACCCCAAACCTGGTCATAATGTGGTTCTGTAGGAAATCCATAACTGCATCTTCATTTACTTTCCGTAATGGAATAGCCTTGACCCATCTGGTGAAGTAATCAATTGCGGTCAGAATATACTTGTGCTGCAAGGAGGAATTTGGGTTTATTTCTCCAATAATATCGATTCCCCATTGTTCAAATGGTTCTTATATAATTACTGGTTTTAATGGTCTGACTGCTTTAGCTTGTCTTCCAACACATCTCTGACAAGCATCACATTTTCTAACATGAGCATGAGCATCCTTAAAAAAAGTAGGGAAGTAATATCCAGCTCTGAGAATCTTATGTGTTGTTGTGTCCTCTGAAAAATGACCTCCAACAGGTCCATCATGCAATTCTACTACGACCTTCTTTGCATTTTCTTGTTCTAAGCACCTGAGAAAGACTCCATCGTAGTTATTTATGAATAGTACTCAATCAATGATTTGATATAAAGCTGATTTTAGACGTAATGCTATTCTATGCTTGGGACTCCAATATTCCTACAAATACCCTTCTTGGAGGTAACGAACTAGGTCCCGATACCAGGAGTCTAGAGTTGTAAACAGAGGATGTACATCCACCATATATAGTTCAGCTTCATTATACCAGCTACTTTCTTCATTGTTTTTACCTTCAGTCATTAGTTTACACAGTCATTTTCCTTTAACTATGGATGTTGGTTTGAACTCAATATCGTATTCTTGTAAAGCAGTCACCCAGTTGCCTCTTCTTTCTCCTAATTCCTTTTGTACAAAAAGAGATCGTATGGCTGGGTGTGGAACTATTACTTTGGTGCAATTCTTAAGTATATATGGCCTGAATTGTTTCACCGCTTTAAAGACTGCATAAGCTTGTTTATTAACTGCTGGATAATTCAATTCAACTCCTTGTAGACCAATGCTCATAAATGATATGGGATACTCATCTCCCCCATCTTCTTTCTATGTAAGCATAGCTGCTAATGAATCATCAGACGCAAAAGTGTATAGAATAAAATCCTTTTCGAAATTTGGAATTTTGAGTGATGGTGCATAAGAAATAGATGTTTTTATCTTGCTGAATGCATTCTTCTCCAAATCAATCCATTTGAACTGCACACTCTATTTAACCATTTTCTACAAAGGTTTGATGATTTGAGCAAAGTCTGGTACAAACCTTCGCACAAAGTTGATTGTCCCCATAAAAGATTGCATACCCTTTTTATTATGGGGTAAAGGGATATGTTCTATGTCTTTAATCTTCTCTGGATCTATGGAGATCCCTTTCTTAGAAATGACATGACCCAGTAGCTTTCCTTCTGTGACTGTAAACACACATTTCTTTGAATTTAGTGAAATACTGTATTTCCGGAAACACTCGAAAATGTGTTTCAAATGAAATGCATGCTCTTATCTCTTTTTCAAAAATATTGTGACATCATCTAGATAAAACACAACACTACAGCCAATTAGACCGCAGAAAGTTATATCCATGGCCCTCTGGAATGTAGCTCCAGCATTGATAAGTCCAAAGGGCATCCTCCTATACGCAAAAGTTCCCCACTTGGTTCTGAAAGTGGTTTTAAGCATGTCTTCTTCAGCTACTAATACTTGATTATAACCGGAGAATCCATCTAATAACGAACACAATTCAGAACCTGAAACCATCTGTAGTATTTGCTCTATGGGTGGGACAGGATAATTATCTTTATCTAATGCACGATTAGTATTTCTGAAATCTAGACAAAGTCTTATTTTTCTGTACTTTTTCTGTATTGGTACCAAATTAGAAACCCATTCTAAATGTGTGACTTTAAATATGATTTTAGCATCCAACAACGTTTTTACCTCACTTTGAATTAAAGGTTCCAGATTAGGATGCATCTTTCTCAAAGGCTATTGGTAAGGCTTGATTCCACCTTTGATTGGGATAACATGTTGTATGATCTTTGTGTCATAAGTTTTTAGATCTTCATAGATCCAAGCAAACACATCCCTGTACTGCTTGAATAAACTAATGAACTTACTCCTTTCGCCTGGAGAACAACACTTCCCCAAATTTACATATTTGGGTTCAGCTTCAGTCCCTAAATTTATTAGCTCGAATTGTAAAGACGAGCTATGAGTCTTGAAATTCATTGGCTTTTTGAACTTGTTGTCTAAATCAAACATTTGTTCCAAGGTCCTAACCCCTTTTGGAATAAAGTTCCCTAAATTTAATTATGCTTGATTTTCTTCATCATGTATTATTACCCCTTTGAAAGTATCATCATTCATCAAACACTCCAAGATTTGCCCATCATTGTCAAAAACCCTTAGATTTGTGATGTTATCTGGAATAGAAGGCCTGAAAAGTAATTCAATAGAACATCTATTATTTGAAGGCACTAATCTTGCAGCTGAGGTAGCTAGTAAATCAGCTGCTGCATTCTTTAATCTAGGAACTAACATAATATTGAATGCATAAAAATTTATCAGCAAATCCCAAACTTCATTTTGGTAAGCTTTCAAATGTGGTGAAATGCAGTGTATTTTGTTTCGAATTTGCTTAACAACGATTTCAAAATCTCCATATACTTTCAGATTTTTTACTTTCAATTCTATTGCTTTTTTAAGTCCCTGAACTAGTGCTTCGTACTCGGATGTGTTATTTGTGCATTCGAATTATAACCTACATGAAAGAAAATGTTTATTTTTTTCTGGATCAATCAGGACACAACCAGCCCCTGATCCCTCCAATGTTTTAGAACCATCGAAATAAAGAATCCAAAAAATTCCTACTTCTAATGAATTTGAATTTCGAACTACATCTGAAACTAAATCTACTATGTTACAGTCAATCTCATCATCCCATGAAAATTGAAGGAGATCGAGCTAGATATTAGGTATACTACTGGCTTCTTCAGCTTGGTAATTTCTCGGTTCCAGTTCAATGAAATAGTTTCCCAACACAGAGTTTACTGGTTCATTTTTTTCTTCTAACTGGGTGACATTATATTTCATTTGAGGCTCTCTTAACACCTTTATCCGATTTGGACTTCCTTTAAAAAGAAACCACAAATGTGACCAATCCGATGCAAAATATCCTTCCAACCTTGCTGACTAGTCTCGGCTCAAAACCAGACCATAAGCTTCTGGTATGTCTGCTACTACAATGCCGATGTACGGACATACCCTCTCATCTATAGATAAACGTAGTCAGAACATCCTCCATTTATCCTATTACTTTTACTGTTGTTTTGTCTAATTGAAGAACTTGCCAAGTGGATGGTTTAGGTTGACCATTGATTTTGTTGCAGACTGAAAGTGGCATAACATTGACTGATGCTCCTGATTCCACTAAACAGTGATGCACATTATAGTTGAAAATTTCAGAGGTTAGGATAAATGCTAGAGTTTTATACCTAGATTTCCCTCCTAAAATTGTCTCACCAATCTCTCCCTCAAGTTGGTTGTCACTGGGAGGCTCCTCCTCTGGTGTCTCATGTGCTTTTAAAAACTTCTCCTTTTCCTGAGGTAAATTGCACATTTCAAACAATGAGATATTAGCTTTATCATTTTTAATGTCTTCCACAAAAACATATCCCATCTCATGTTCTTTGATATTCTTCTTGACATTGTCAGTTTTACTTTCAGTAGGCTTTACAGGTTTGTTGACTTTCTTAGGATCCTTACTTGAAATGACAAATTTAGGTATTTTAACACTCAAAGTATTGTTCTTTACCTTCTTCATGTTTTCTTGAAGTTTCTTAATCTTTGGAAGTATTGAATTATCTTCTTTTAACGGATTCTAACTACTTGTTGTTATATTAGCTTCTAGTGTTTCTTCTTGCATTGGAAAGTCTTCATCTTCCATATTAAACATAGAAACATAGTCCCATAAAACTAAGGTATCTTTCTCTTGTTTTTCTATAAGTTCATGATATTTTTATTTCTCCTCGCCAGTTTCTGTCAATTTGGAGTCCAATAATTGATTCATTACTAATGTCATAGAATTAATCCATTTTGGGCAATTCTTCTCAGAATGAGGTTGCTGATGAAAGGTACAAAAATTGTCCACACCTACATCGGTTAAATTCATTGGTGAAGGACTGTGCAGAGGAGGTTTAACTTGACTGTTGTCTTCCCTTTTTCTATAATAAGGCTTATATCGTTTATGAGCCTCCTTTTCCTTTTCTAAATCTATCACCTTGTTTGAAAATTTCTGCATCATCTTCACCATTCCTTCGAAATCTTGTGATCGCCAATCCTTAGGCTTAGTCAGCAATAAAGGTTTCTTATTTCCAAAAGTCTTCTTTTCTGACTGCACATGGTAATTCTCTATACTTTCCATCTCTGACTCTACCTTCTCAGCTTCTTCATAGGTTTCTGCTAATGTGGGTCTAATCGATCTCTTGGCAAACATGGCTAGATCAGGCCCGAGAGATGAGGTATAGTATTCAATTAAGGCATTTTCAGATAGTTTGTTAGCTGCAATGAAATTTTTTAGGTAAGCAGCAAAACTTTGAGTGAAATTATGCACTCTTTCCTTCCTTCCCTTCTTTAGAGGACATAACCCTTTCATTAAAGCAGCATGACTTTTTTGGACTGCGTATTTTCTTCTGAACAGTCTCTCAAAAGTATTCCAATTCGTGATTGAATTTGCAGGTAGGGAAAAATACCATGAGGATGCTTTTCCTGTTAGTGTGTGAGGAAACAATCTACAGACCACATCTTCATGCTCTCCAGCTCATAGTCCCTCTACAGCCAAGTAAAAACTATGCAAATTATCATCTACCAGAATTCCTTCACTTGGTTCAAACTTGGGTAACATCTTGTCAAAATCCTAAGGCAAATCATGCAAGGGAGGTGTCAAATTTAAAGGAGACCTAGCCCTCCAAGTAGGTTGTGGGGGTGGATTATTTGCATTTACATTAGCCATTATTTCTAAGTGGAGTATGAGGTTGGGACTGAACAGGGGTTTGGAAAGGTGAACAGTAAGGGGAATCTGGATCCAATTGATCTAAAGGTTGGTCAACTTCTTGTAAGGCTTCTTCTACCAATTCTTCAAGATCTTCTACCAACTTCGAGTCTTCCAATTTACGGCGGTATTTCTTCTGATACTCTCTTCTAGGTAGGATAAAGATAATAGGTAATCCTCCAATATTTTTCGCATACACCTTGGTAATTCTCCTTAAATCATCAACCACTTCGTTATCAATGGGATAAAGATACCCTTTTACTTTTTCTTCAGGAGTGGCTTTGTGAAGAAAATTGTTTTCAGAACTGTCACCGGTGGAGTAATTTCGAGAAAGTAGGCTTCCTCGACCAGCCATGCACTAGTAGCCTTCCTTCTAGTGCCAAAACTATTGGACCCTAGAAAATCATAGGTAACCGTGAGTAGGGATTTGTTATACCTAAAACTTGTCACCGCCATGTGATAATACCCTTGACTTCCATGTTTGTCCTTAATCCCAGCACTTAGAGTGGAAACCTATTCTATTTGTCGATTCTACATGAAAAAAATCAGCACCGCACTTTCCCTGTGGCCCATGAGTGGTACCTTGCTCGCATCACCTGCATCCTGTTTTTAAGAAGTGGTGCCACCACTTGTAGTCTTTGGTCCATAATCATTTCTCATCTAAACAGCTCTGTCATAAGAGAAGAAAAGCGGTACCCTGGGTAAAATGGGAAAAATAGAAGTTTCTCGAGGCTTCTAGATCTTGAGCCTTGTGTCCTCCCTTATCCCTATCGCTGTGGGTCAGTTGATCTCAAGATCCCCCATCATAGGATCTTGGATCCACCTCACCCACAAATCTCTCAACTATCCCTATCCATTGAGCCTTATAAATACAAGTTGATGTCCATAGTTGAGAGGGAGAACTATAGAGGTATTGTTATGTTGTTGAATTGACTACCTAGTCCAAACCATTGGAGAGCATAGAGAGCAATGTTGGAGCTTATGGGGATGAAGTTTTTGTTTCATGGAGATGCCTGTCAACACTAAGGCAATGGTTGTAAGCTTCTCCATACATTATTAATGCAAAGCTGATTTCCATCCCACATTACTGTTGTTTTGATTTCACGTGTACATGTTGTTAGATTTCTTAGTCACTAACATGGATAAGTAGATGATTTTCTGGTAGCTTTCATGTGTTTGCATGTTTGATCTGTTTGTAGGTATACAGGTTCACAATCGAAGCAGCATTCTAGGTGTCTACAACATCCAAGGAAGGTCTTCATCCTTTGTCGTTCACTCATTTGTTATGGATCTGAACCATTCAGACCAGAGGAACAGCTTCTGTTCGCAGAAGGTGAAATATTCCTGGTTACAAATCTGGTGACTCCACTGGGGAGATTAATGCATATCTCAATTGATCTGAGCTTCCTCAATTCTTGAACTCTTCTCTAAATCCAGGCTCCATCTCCAACTCTCTTCAGTCATATCTGCCATCTGACTCAGTGAATTTTGGTTTGAAACTTTCAGATCTGTTCATATCTGAATTATTTTCACTTTTTATGCTCTTTTTTACTGTCAATCCATCAATTTTTTCCTTGATATGATCAATTTCTAACTTGATCTTTCATTCTCCTTTGTGTTTTGGATCTATTCAGGGAATCTCTCATGTGTTGTTGGTGAGAAGCGGTGTCACTACCTAAACTCTATTAGCCATACACGGTGCCACTGCCTGAGTCTTGTTATCCAGAAGCGGTTCTCATTCAGAACCGCTTTGTCCAAGACCCCTCCAGCACGGTGCTAGGTAGGCCCTATTCCAGACTTTGTATTTTGATTTTTGTGTGCTTTTGGCTTACTTTTTGATGAAAATGAAGTGTATTTTTGAAAAAAAAAATGCTCCCTTATGGCCGGGAGGGGCCATGAATTGTGTATTATGCAGTTGCTTTGATTGTTATATTCCCTTTGCATTCAAAGAGAGTTTGTGTTTCTTGCATTATATTTTACATTCTTTTATTTTCTTGAAACCTCTTGCTCTTTTCTATAGATATTATTCATTGGAATTGGAAATATACATTTCATTTTCATGAGTAGGTTTCGGTTTGTTTTGGACTTGGGATGCATGAGTGATCCATGTTGTTTTGAGTCTTTCTTTGCTTGGGGTGATTCTTGTTTCCTTTTGCATGCTAATTTTTTCAGTGCTTGGTAGGAAAGATTGGTTCTTCGTTTCCTTATCTCTTTCAAAAAGAAGTTTAGTTTTCTCTCTCTACTTTATTCCCAAGCATGTTAATCAATTTTCTTCTTGTTTTGTGCATGATTGTTTGAACTTCTAGATCTTACTTTCATTAAGAAGAAATATTTGTTTTCAGCTTTGTGTGCATTAGAGTTAGTTTTGTTTGGAAACGTTATTGAAGTCATCTTTCCATTATGTTTTTATGCATATTTTTCAATCATGAAAAGATAGGAAAGATTTTTGGTTTATTTTTGTTTGATGTCCTCTAGATCTTTTTTTATTTTCCTTGAAGATTGTTGGGTGCATTCATATTTCACTTTTCGTTTCAAAAGATAGAATTGCATTTTCATTTGGGTGTACATTTTTGGGAAGAAAATTAAATCTCTCTCCCTCTCTTAGATAGAATTTCATTGAAAAGGAAAACTTGCATTATCATATAGATCAGTGTGCATCTTCTTTAAATCAAAGTTTTCACTCCATGGTTCCACCTAAACGCACAAGATAAAATTAACGCTAGTACTAGGTTAAAACTTTTAGCAATTTGAGTGATAATTTAGAGATGTTTTCAGGCATCATTAAGCATAGGAGCTGTCATTACTCATCCGCATTACATCCCAGGACTTATACGGTTCTTCCACGTACCGTCGGTATATCGAACAACCTTTCACGTAACCTTGAGGTATATAGAAAGGTACTTCACGTACTCGATTGTATATAGGAAGGCCCCTTGTGAACGGTTATACATTAGATAGCACTACTATCGATTTGAGCTCCCACATACCTTGTGTATATCGGGAGACCCTTTTAGGAATCCTCAAACCATATGAGTTATCCTTTTGGCTTGTCCTGTGATATTCCTGACTCTTATCCACTCCTTTCACATGTTTTCTTGTTTCTCTTAGTTCGAGTAGTACTTTATTGTGTGTGGTAGTTAGGAGGTTTTTAGAGATTTTAGAGATGGAATCCCAATCTGGGACTACTACTCAAGAGGTCCCTTTCCAATGTGTACCTTTTGTATTCCCTCCAAGTGAAGGTATTGGTACTCCCTTTATTGCCACTCTAAATCTTCCTAGATTAACTATAGGATTACCGGTCTGGCTGTTTAATTCGGTAATTCCTGTTACACTTAATGTCTCAAATTTCACCTCTCCTATGAGAGAAGATTGACCTCAACCTAATCCTATTCCTTCTCCACTGATTGTGACTTCATCCCTTTCTTCTTCTTCGCTTGACCAGAGCTCTACAGTTAGTACTAAGATGGATAAGAAGAAGAAGAAAGGAAAGGCTAAAAAGAAGAAGGATAAGAAAGATAAAAAGCAACAACCATCTGATCTTGATGGTGCTCATTGTAAGAGAACACTCGGAAAACCCAAGTTCCCTTGTAAGCTTTGCAAGGGGGACCACCTTCTTAAGGAGTGTCCCAGTCTCTCCCGTGTACAAGAAGAGTGGTCTAAAAGGTCCAAACCATCTGTGTCATCAATATTTGATCATCATGTTGATGATACTCCCTCAACTAGTGACCCGTTGGTCAAAGGTCGTAAGGGTAAACTCTTGTATCCTTGTTTGATATGAAAGGATATGCATCGTACTTTTATTTATCCAAGTATGGATGAAGCTTCGCGTTGGTTGGAAAATATTACTAATCATTAACAGGTGATTCTAACAAGTGATAGTAATTTATCCCTCGATTCCTCACTGGTTGACCAAGTGATCAATTCAGTTTCATCTATAATTGATCCCACTTTTCCTTTGGAGAGTGAAGTGGTCGAGTCAATGTCATTTCCACCCAATCCCACTCTTTCATCAGAGAAATTTAGGACTGGAGTAGTCCCTTTGACCAAATATTCGTCTTGTTATTCTCTTCGAATAGAGAATGAACTGAAACCTGCTGAAGTTTTTATGCATCGTTCTAATTGTTCTCGATAAGAGGAAATTTTGTCTATTTCGACAGAACCCTCTCCAAGTACTAAGGTTATTTCTTTTGACTGGAATAACCTAAAAGATTCTTGTCTTCATTCAAGTGTTCCTTTCCAGATAGTTGTGAATGTTACTGCTAGGCAGATACTTCGTACTATTGTTGATGAAGGGGATTCTATTAGTATTATATCCTCAACTGCTTGGAAAGATTTAGGTTCTCCTCAGCTTGTGCCAGCCACCAATCAGATACTGTCTTTTAATCGAAGACCCACTACACCTTTAGGGACCATTCCTTACTTACCTATTACATTAGGAGGGAAAAATATCTGCATTGATGTTATGGTGGTCCAAGGTCCTTTAGATTTCAATCTGATCCTTGGACGTGATTATATTTATGCCATGAAGGCTGTTTTGTCCACACTCTTTAGAGTTATGCATTTTCCCCATGATGGGAAGATTGTGATCATTGATCAGCTTTCTTTTGTTACACCTAACCATTGCATTACTCCTAGTAATCACACTGCCCTGAATGTGCTGCATTTTCTTCTGGTTCCTTCCCCTTTTTCTAGTTAGCTTCTTCCCATCATATGTAAAATGGGGGGCATGGATCTAGTCTATGGACATCATAATGGAGCTAAGCCGCTAGCTTTTATGTAATGGGGGAAACCTACCAACCTCTGGATATCATGTTGGATAGTAGCAGGTTTTAGAGCATAGTTTACTTTTGGTTTCAAGCTCGTTAAAAAATAAAACCACTCCTTAAGCATAGTTTACCTTTCGGTTTCAAGCTTGCATAAAAATGAAACCATGCCGTGAGCATAGTTCCCATTCTGTGTCAAGCTCATTAAAAAATGAAACAGATGCCTTCGAGCAAACTTCCCATTCTATGTCAAGCTCGTTAAAAAATGAAATAGATCTCCTCAAGCATAGTTTACCTTCTGGTTTCAAGCTTGCATAAAAATGAAACCATTCTTGAGCATAGTTCATTTTCTATTTTCAAGCTCGTTAAAAAATGAAGTAGGTTTCCTTAAGCATAGTTTACCTTTTGGTTTCAAGCTTGCATAAAAATGAAACCATGTTCCAAGCATAGTTACCTTCTGTTTCAAGCTTGTGTAAAAATGAAACAGATGCCCTTCCCTTGAGTCGAGTCTTCCCTTTAGTGTTAGAACTTGAACCTTCTTTTCACCTGCCTGATTCTCATTCTTCCTACCCCCCTGGTAAACATTTTCACATTAGTAACTAGGTTTTTAGGTTGGGTATGGAAGAATAATCATCAAATGAAACAAAGCTTGGGGTCATGTCGAGCCCCTAGCAACCATGCTAGGGGTAAGCTTCGCTAGTAATCATGCTGGGGGAAAGATTCCAACCTCTATATATCATGTTAATGGGATTTTTCAAGCATATCTTACCCATTGGTTTTGAGCTTGCGTAAAAATGAAACCAATATTTAAGCATGATTTCAACTGATCTTCGAGCTCGTTAAAAACAACAAGATGGTGTTGAGCTTACTTTTCATTTTTCACGCTCTAGTTAAAACATGAAAAGTGGTTTGAGCTTAGTTGATTAATTTTTCGTGCTATGGATTCAAACATGAAAAAGGTTAATGGAGTATTCTTTAAAATATTTTCGGGCTCCTTAAATATGAAAATATCGTTGAGAGATCTTGTCTTCTTCATGCTCATTATAATATTTGAATAGTCGTCTCTCTGACGCTAGGTTATCTCTTTTTCGGTTCGGATAGACTATTTATGAAAAAGGAACACTCTAGCCAATCATTATTGGAAGATTTCCCTAAGGCATTATTTTACACTTTTTTGGGCCTTAGGGACTAAATCATAGGAAAAAGGACCCTTTGGAGTCTTCTTCCATAGCCGTTCAGACTCTCTAGACATGAACAATACCGATTTTTCTTTCATTGGACTCATTAAATTAAAACATTGAGAGACCTATTTTTTAGAATGAACCCCTCCCCTCTCAGGTTCGTAAAACATATGAGTTTGGACTTCTCTTCAGACAAGCTATACCAAGTGTTTGTTACCCTCTTTGAACTCATAAAACCAAAAAGAGGCACTCATCAATCATGATGGGGGAAATGGGAAGGGAATCATTTTGCAAATAAATGGCAGGATTTTGTTGTTAACTTTGAACATGGCACTTGTCTGCATATCATGTCAGTCAATTGGGTATTCAGCTGATCTCCATGACGATCCACTTTCATGAGTCACGTCACTCCTTTGATTCTTTCAAAAGAATGCATTATCCACTATCGCATTGTGAGTTGTTCCCATTTAGTCATGCTACCAAGTCTTGTGTCGTGTCACCCAATGTTCAAAGGGAAGTTGAAGAAGTTTACCTCCGTAGTCAAAACAGTATCTATGCCAGTACTTTTGAGTCAGTCTTGTGGTTACTACATTCAAATCATTCCAGAACTATGTTCTAAGTTTCGTGTCGTCGATGTGGGACTCATCATGGCCCTCCTTCGACGAGACTATTCTCGTCAACATCAGCTCATTATCCGGGAAATAGTCTTAGAAACAAAAAATTAGTACGTTGAGATCTGTATGCCTTAATGACAAATTCTCTCGCTCTCGACATAGGTTAACATCATTGACCTTTGATTGATAGAATCGACTAGGTGTTCGACATCGGTACATCTATTCACACTCAGTAGATTGTACTAGGGTACCTTGGGAATCATTGACATCAATGGTGATCTCCCTCGCACTTGTTAATGGTTCACATCATTGGTCGGTAATGAAGTGGTTTCTACCATGTTCGAATTCAGATCATTGTAATCACATGGATAGAATTGTACTTTGTGGAAGACAAGATGAAGACCATGGGTTCTTGTTTAGAGCTCATTTCTTTCCTCAGGTTGAGAAGAAGTTTTGTATATCTAGCATGTATCCACATTTCTATGGTCGTGTCTATTTTCAAATTTGTGTTTATATTACATAGATCTACGTTGTATGTTTGGTAGCTATGTCCAAGTTTGAGGCCTCTATCACATGGATCTACGATGTATTCTAGTAGCCATGCTTGTTTATTCCTCTCATGGATCTGCCTTGTATTGGTCTATAGCGATAAGTTGGTTACATGTGTCTATGAGTAAAAAATATTGATGTACTACAAATGCCTACTCAATGACATTCTTCGATCGAGCTGACATTTTCACCTTTAAGTGACAAATTTTTCTCTCAAAGCTCTCGCTTATCGTATCCTCTAAGTCTCATGCTTTGGGGGGCATTCTGTTATACCTAAAACCTGTCACCACCATGTGATAAGACCCTTGAATTCCATGTTTTCCCTTAATCCCAGCACTTAAAGTGAAAACCTATTCTATTTGTCAATTCTACATGAAAAAACTCAACCTCGCGCTTTCCCTATGGCCCACGAGCGGTACCTTGATCGCACCGCCTGTATCCTATTTTCAAGAAGTTGTACCACCACTTGTAGTCTCTTGTCCATAAGCATTTCTCATCTAAACAGCTCTGTCATAAGAGAAGAAAAGCGATACCCTAGGTAAAATGGGAAAAAGAGAAGTTTCTTTAGGCTTCTAGGTCATAAGCCTTGTGTCCTCCCTTATCCCTATCATTATGGGCTAGTTGAGATCGAGATCCCCCATCATAGGATCTTCGAGCATCCACAAATATCTCAACTATCCCTATCCATTGAGCCTTATAAATACAAGCTCATGTCCATAGTTGAGAGGGAGAACTATAGAGGTATTGTTATGTTGTTGGATTGACTACCTAGTCAAAACCATTGGAGAGCATAGAGAGCAATGTTGGAGCTTATGGGGATGAAGTGTTTGTTTCCTGGAGATGCCTGTCAACACTAAGGAAATGGTTGTAAGCTTCTCCATACATTCTTAATGCAAAGCTGATTTCCGTCCCACATTACTGTTGTTTTGATTTCACATGTACATGTTGTTAGATTCCTTAGTCACTAACATGGATAAGTAGATGATTTTCTGGTAGCTTTGATGTGTTTGCATGTTTTATCTGTTTGCAGGTATACGGGTTCACAATCGAAGCAGAATTCCAGGTGTCTACAACATCGAAGGAAGGTATTCATCCTTTGTTGTTCACTCATTTGTTCTGGATCTGAACCATTTAGATCATAGGAACAACTTTTGTCCGCAGAAGGTGAAATATTCCTGGTTACAGGATTCTCCCCAATAAACATTCCCAATTAGCTCGTTATTGTTTGGTATGGGGAATCCATCCAGTTTACAGTCTGGAACCGTAGGTCAAGTAATGATTAAAAGTGCTTTACCGGTTACGGCCCGGTCCACTGTGTATATTTTTTAGTTTTTTAATATTTAAGTATGATGTGCAAGTTCCTAACTAAATGCAGACAATACAGATAACGAGGAGGGTCACAATGTGATGCGCAGGTTCTTACCTATCATCTTACCTCTCTCGCTTCTAAATCACAAATAGAAAGAAAGTAACTAAGACTCACTAACTTATCCCTAGGGATCAAAACTGTAATTAATGGTGAGTAATATATTGTATTGCATGCATAAAGAAAATTACAGATAGGTGTTAACATTTATGAACACATTAATATTAATAGAAAGATAAACAACACGATAGCTTATTGTTAATTAAAAAATGCATTACTCACTGTGAAAATTTCACAAAATAAACAAGAGCACGTTCATAACATGAAAGAATTCAATAGGTTATAACGATCTCACAGTTCATGGAAACAAGCTGAAAAAGAAATAGTTCATATCTAACCATCCCATAGCAAAAATTTCAAAATCCACATAACTTCCTCCAGCGGAAAACATATAACTCTTTATTGTAAAATGAATTAGTTCTTCTTATAGTAAACTTCCTTAAGATAGTCTGGAAAAAATGTCCCTTTACAATCTAAAACTCTCCTATACTTATACAAAAGCAAAAACTCTTCGGCTACCCCTCATTGTGTCTTGAGCTTCCCCGACCTTTCTTTTCCAAAAATTTGTGCATAAGCTTGTGAAAAAAATTATACAATATATTAAATTTTTAATCAATATTCCCAAAACATTTTATGAGGAAGGCCCGGCTTTCTCGTTGGTGAAATTTTTACATGCATTGGCATTTGCTTCTATGCTTTCAAACCCAGAAGGCTCAAGGAATTGAATGTTAATCTCATACTTGGCAGCTTGGGTCTTCACACCCTCTATTCTAGTAGGAATCAGGCACAGCTGTTCCTCTAATAAGTGTATGTTCATGGCTGCATGTGCTACTACATATTTCAATATCCATTCATCCAAGTCCTTGACCTGCTAGATTTCTTGTTCATCTTCTTTGTATCTTTCCTGTAAATGCTTTAGAAACAGTTCATGCTCAGGTAGCACCTCCAATATCTTCTCAGTAGAAGTCTGACAACGATTGTATGTGAAGAGCACTCTCCTACAAACTTCGGCACAAGCTATCTTTTCCTTCTTCATTGTTTTCTTGAATTCCTCTGCGACATTACTGGCGAATTCCATTAACTCATATTCTTGCTTCAATGTTTGTTGATCTTTAACGGCTAGGTCTGCGAGAGATTCTTTTTTGGTTTCTACCCAAACAATTCTTCCCTTTAGAATTTCCAATATATGCCGAATCCTATCGAGAAAATATGAAGTGGTATTTACAATCTATTCCAGCCTGGTGTCTATCTGCAAAAAATTTCATCTTTCATCTTCTACATGTATTTGTATCTGATGGATCCTTTTCCTAAGAATCAGAACATGCTCCTTTAAGGGTTGGATGTCATCTTTCTACTCTATAGCACTCTTTAGTGATGCAGTCAATGAATTTTTCTATTCTTCTAAGGCTGCTATTTACGTCTGATATTGCTTCTCCTTTTCTTCTACAGTAGCCTTCTCTATTTCCAGCTCAGTAACTTTTCTCTCCAACTTATTCTATTCTTCATTTAAATTTCCACATGATAGCTGAAGATTATCCCTTTCAGTCTTTAAACTCTAATGCTCCAGCTGTATCTTTTGAAACTCTACCAAGGTAACTTGAGAACTCTTCTCTATATTTTCTGCAGATATTGCTAAAGCATCCTTATTTCCTTGCAGAGTTTGGAATTATGTCCTTGAAACCTTGACTTCACCTATCATGTCTTCATATTTTCTCTTTAGCTTTTGGCTTTCATCCCTTTCCTTTTCCAAGGTTTACTTCAGCTGAACTAAAATCTTCAGTGACTGCTCTAGATCAGTCATGATCCTGTCCATGTTGTCTTCAGTTGCTAAGGTTAAAGATACCCCTTCTCTTGCTATCAACCGTGGATCCTTATGAGTACCATGTACTACTATTTTGTCTGTCACCATATTCCCTAGCTTTCCTCCAATATCTACCTTTTTCTTGTTCCTCTTGACAATCCTTTTCTTCTCTTTGTCATAGAATATAGTATTAAAATTAGGTACTTCCTCCCCTTCGGTAGGGATGAAAGGAATCAAACCAAATTCAGAAATTGAAACTTCTCCTAACATACTGCCATAAGGGACAGCAGGCTCCAAGGGATCAAGATCACACTATCCTTGTTCTTGATCTATAGGATATTGTACTTCTTGTATATCAACTTGCTCTGTGGGTTGCTTCTCCTTTTGGGAATCTGTTAAACTGAAGCCCTCACTTTATGCCTGTTTCTTCTTTATCTCAACTTCTTCTTTTCTTTTCTTTTCTTCTTCTTCCTTCTTAGATGCTTCTTCAGCGGCTCATTTCTTTTATTCTTCTTCAATCCTTAACCAATTTTCTGCTTCCTGTACCAATCTTCTAGCATCTTCTTCTCTTTTCTTAGCATCTTCCTCTTCTAGCTTCTTAGATTTTTCTTAAGTCTTGCCTTTTCCACCCACAGTTGTTATATTTTTCTTCAACCTTTTCTTGACGGTTGTTATGTTTTTGGCATTGCGGAATGTCTCCTCATCTTTGTCCCAGAATTCAATGTACTCAAAATGGATTCCAGCTTCTTTGCAGTAATCAACTACTTTGTTATGGGAATCATTTCTATGAAAACTCATTTCTCCAAAGCGAAAATATTCTAATTCTTTAACAAACTCTACTGCCTCAGTTACCCTTGAAAATTTATAGCTTCAAATGAAGAAAGGTACTGCAAGCTACACTGCCTTCTTATGTTCAAACAAAAAACTTCCTACTCCATCAATGTACAACTGTCTGATGGCCTCCTTGTGGAGTACATTATCTATAGCATATTTTGGAATCAGCGAAGGAGCTCTGGAGCCAACATACATCCTCACATGCAATCCATCCTTTGTCAAATAATAATCCCTGAACTCTTGTATGACCTTAGATGCTTCCTCAGACATGCAACTACATTATGTTAGGAAAATCAGGGTATATAGGGGAATAATGAAATGCTCACAAATGTCCCTGTAATAACTGTAATACTTATGTGCCCAAAACAATTTATAAGTTGTGGATACTGGGGTTCTATCCTTCTCGCAATTGCATTTCAAAGAAGGGAAATCCTGGGTGCAGAATATGCAATCAATTAGAATAGAACTCATATATAATTCAGATTTCTTCTGAGATACTCCTCCCAAGGCTACACTTATACATGCTGAAAGACTATTCGACACTATACCGGCCCAGTTGAAGATAGTTCCTTGTGTAGCAATGAAAAATATAACCTGTATCCAACCTATCTTGAAACTTTTGCCATTTTCTTGACCAAAAATCCTATTAAGAATCAAAGCAATAAATATGTAAGGAGCTCAGAGAGTTAAGGTATCATATTCTCCCAAAGGTCTGGTTCTAAAATTCTTCCCTGGGATCATCATCCTCTTTACCATCTCTACCAAGTCCAGAACTGCCTCCTTTAGCCAAATTTCCATTAGATAAACCTGTGGTGATGGTAGATGGTATGCCATAGACACATAGGCAGGGTTGTATGCAACATAGCCTTGCTTTGCAATATTTTCTAAGACCATTTTTGTCACATTTTCACTGGGCAGAATCCAACCTATTACTTCTGAGCAGGGAAAAAATTCGGGCCTAGTAGCCACTTTCATCAAAGCTAACTTTTCAATGTTAGCATAAATTGTCAGTTCTTCAAACCCAGCATCAGGTACATTCTAGTTTGAGATCATTCTAAAAATTTCTCCCCATTTGTAATCTGGTTCTACTCCAGTGGTGGCTTTGGTGTCTTCATAGATGAACTCTACCATGGTTATTATTTCTACCTCAGGCTCCTCTTTAGCCATCTGAGCTTTCTTCTTCTGTCTCTTTGGCATGTTGTTGTTATAGAAATCAACCTGTAACAGTGAAACAACATGTTTTTACGATAACTAACTCTAGCAAGTGCTATAGCAATAAACAAGAAAATATACATATCTATTCACCTCTTCGACATGCATGTTGTTAAATTAGGTTAAACATAGTCTTTATGAATGAATTATTTACAAGAAAACCCTATAATAATGTTGCTTCATAAATCTTCCTAAGCTTCACTATCTCGAAACTCCACTCTAGAAATTCTCCTTCAATTCATACAGGAATTTTGATCTACACAAAGCTTATTCCACTGCTAACCTTTGGCCGACCATCAAAAGTCCAAGAATAGGGTGGTTCAGAAAGAGAAATGTCTATCTGCACCATGCCCTACAACTCCATGCAAGAAACATAATACTCAACGGCAGACAGACTCAAACCCCCCATGAAGTGAAAACTCAACAATGAGCTAAGCCCCTTAGTGAAGTAAAATATTCACAGGAAAATGCAAGGGAGGAAATTCCCTAACCCCCTATGTGGAGAACCTAACCCTCACCCAATAAGCAGTTCAAAATCAACCACAACACCCAAAGGAACAAAGCCACGAGTAAACCTACTTGTCAATAGTGATGCGAATGACTGGATGAGACGAAAACTCCATAGGTGTAGAGCATAGAGAACAAGGTCTTGACAGCTGCATGCACACAACTCCGGATGGTTTCAACAGTGCAATATGACAAGTCACAAGGAAAACGAAAAATTATATGGCAACATATATATATACATATGACCAGGTGGGAAACCATCAACGGAAAAATAATAAAACCATCGGCAAAATAGGATGGAGGTTATTCGCAATAGCAGGCGCAAAAAAGACTATAGACCCGACATTACTCACTATTCTCGGATGTCAGAACCACTAAGTACTATACTCAGAACCAAAAGTTGATAGCCCTCCACAACGTCCACTATGGAATGTTCTACCATCCCAGCCTTTACTTTGGGAACGGGTATTGAAGCTCAGCAATGTTAAGCTCTTCGGAGTCAAAAAAGAAAACATGATTCTTTTAGATCTCTTCGATACTAGCCCTCTGCAACATCAAGTGGGATAAACACTATGACTCCAGCCTTTCCGGTCAACCAACGCAATAGCAAGAAAAAGTAATAATCGCATATCGGCAACGAAAAGGTGAAAGAAAAAAATAGTTCATCGGATAAGTCTAGTACTAAGGAGTTGGAACTTCGGCAAAAAAAATCTGAGGATAAAGCAGAACTAACTCTGATGCATCAGTGAAGGATTCCAAAGGCACTCAACAAGCTAGATGATTCCATTTCTGCAACGTCAAAAGGATAGTCCTCTACGCCTCCGATATCGGAAGAATAGGTGACTATTCATCCAATACAGAAAAGTGAAAAAAAAACAAGTTTTCAAAATAAATTTTTGAACTCAGGGAAACTTTTGCAATAATAAAATACTCCTAGGCCAATTTGAAGGAAAACAAATAAAAGGGGGGCCCTAAAATTAAAAATTTTGGGGAAATAGTTGTAGCTGCATCAGAACAATATCCCAAACATCATTCTTCAAAATAGAATGATATTCCGTTGTCATAACATCTTTCCACACTTTATTCTGTGCATCCTCTTCATATGATAAAGGCTCTAAGTCGTTGATGATGCTCATCAATGCAACATTTCCTGCATATCTGTCATGATGCTTTCTCTCTCTGGAAGTTACCACTAGTTATCCATGATTCTAAACATCTTTCAATACATCTGAAACCATGTTGACCTCATCTTTGGAGGAGGTTCATCAAACATTTCAACCGGTTCATCAATGCGAGATAGCTCTAAATAATCTGCTGGATTCTTCCTCTCGACATCAGAAGGGGAAGGGTCATCATCATGATCCTTTGATATAGGAGCCTCAACCTCCTCTACCTTTGGATCACATTCAATCTCTTTTGACCACTTGAATGTTTCCTCCTCATGGAAATTCACTTCTTGACTAACTCAACATGTCTCTCACCAAGTACATAAATTCTGAATTCCTTGGAGGTATCATTGTAGCCAACAAAATTTCCCTTGTTTCCATAAGGTTCCATCTTGGTGCTCTTTTCTTTTGGAATGTGAATATACATAGGAAATCTAAAATACGAAGATGTGATATGTATGGTTTTTTACCAGTGAACACATCTTCAAATGTTCTCTCATCAAGAACTGCATGTGGACTTATGTTCTATATGTACAATGTTGTACTAATAGCTTCTTCCCACAAAAAATAGGCAGATCCTTATCATGTAACATGGATTTTGAAACCTCCCAAGAAGTCTTGTTCTTTCTCTATGCAACCCCATTCTGTCGAGGGTTGTAAGGAAATGTTAACCCTTTATATATCCCCGCATCACTCCAAAACTCATTAAAAGATTTTGAATTGAATTCTCCACTATTATCAGACCTTAGGGAACATATATGTCTACTTTGTTTATTCTCAACTAAGGCTGTATACTCTTGGAATTTACTAAATGTTTCACTTTTGTCTTTCATGAAGTAAATCCAGGCCTTACGGGAGAAATCATCAATGGATAAAACATAGTAGAGATGCCCATTGAGGGATGGGGAAGACATGGGTCCACACACATCTCATTTCACTTAATATAATGTTCCTTTAGATATAGTATGGCTTATAGGAAACTTCTTTTAACATTCTTTCCTAAAGTACAACCTTTACACACAGACATGTACATAATCAAAACTTGGCATACCTTTCACCATTCGCTACAAACCAGGGAGTGCTCTGAAGTGGATATTTCCAAGTATCCTATTCCAAAGCTCACATGGGATGATAGTATGATGTGTCATGGCTGAAATATACTTTCCTGATACCTTGTAAAGTGCTCCTTCTAAAACACCAATAACAGTACCACTATCAATGTCTTGGTTCTTCGGCCACAAGTATGCTTGATTCTCCATGAAGATGAGTCGGAAGCCTTTATCTTCAAGGAAAAAAATGGAGAGTAGGTTATTATTCAATATAGGCACATAAATAATGTACTCCAGGTGTAGTGTGTCCCCCGAATTCAATTGGAAGGATGTGCTTCCAACTCATTGGATTGAGTATGTGGAATTGTCCCCCAATTCTACCATGCATGCAAATTGTTTCTATTTTATGTTGGAGATTGCTCCCTTGTATCCTGACATGTGCTTTGAAGCACCACTATCAATCATCCATGTATATACTCCTGTGATGAGAGATATAGACAAAGCAGAGAAAAGATAATAATCCCTCCTTGTCTTTTTCCCTTCGGGTGCATCTTCTTTGGAATTTTCTTCTATGGTTGTGGTAGCATGAAATCTTCCTTCTTTTCATTTCTGCACACAAAAATTGTTGTGCTAACAGGTCAGACCCAGGTTTTACCTTTAACTTTGCACCAACAAAAAACCCACAGTGTTGGCCCTTTTGGCAGCAGCCCGCGAACAGGCTACAGTCTCACCCGAAACAGCTATGGGGTGCCACAGAATCAGGTTTCTGCAAGCAGAAGAGAGAATCTTACTGTACCTTTAGTCTTTAACTATTAATAATCACTTAACACAATGCTTCTATTATCAAATATGTAGCTTCGCGGTTAGATAAACAAACAGTTACGTGCACAGCCCTTATCTGGGAATTCACAGTGAAGCTAGTTATTAACAACAATCTTACTTTATCAATTATTTACTTAGTAGTGCATAAAATATAATAACAAATCAACACAAATGAACCACAACACCAGATGTAATGTCGTTCACCCCTAGTGTAGGGGTTACGTCCACAGAACTACGTTTTATTCAACTCTTTACAACTAAAATGACAGTTCTGATCTGCTCACTCAGCTGCATAACCTTTCAGTCCTCAAGCCACGCACACAGCAGCAAGCCTCTGTGCACACAGCTGCAGATCTTCCTTTTCACCAAAACCCCTCTGTGCACATAGCTGCAGAGGTCGTCCACGCACACAGCTGGGACTTAACCTTCTTACAAAAACCCTTATACAATCTCTTATCTTCACATTACAATAGCTTCGTAAGATAATCATTAAAGACCTAACCCTACTTATTTACATAAGTACCTATTTATATAGCGCACTGTTACAAAACCATGGACTTAAACCATGGGTGCCCAAAACCCTAACCCTGGATTTACACCAAGGGTTAATTACAAAAAGGGGTTTCGACCCACCCGTGACATCCCTAATACTATTTTTAGGTTGTAACTCCGCTTACACTTCCACAAAAACCGTGGAGTTACCAAAACTAAGGACCCTTAGGGTCGGAGCCCCAATAGGCCCCTAAGAATCACTTGTGGCCCGTCCCAGGGCACTCTTCGACTCTTCTGGTGGGAGAATATTACTGGTGATACATAGTGTGCAGTGTGCTGAAGCCATTCATATGTTCATTGGCTGTGTGTGCATTTCCTTTGGACTTTTTATGCTGGTAACAACCTTCTGAATCTATCAGCAGCCCCCCGCTTTCAATCTGCTTGCCGAGCACTTGACCATCCACAACTTTGGGTCCCCTCAGAATTACATGTCAAGGTGCATAAGACAAATAGCTGCCCTGGTTTTGCTAACCCAAGAGGCTACAGCTTGGGATGTTACAGAATTTTCCCATGCAGAACGGGGCTTTTCTTTGTGTGACGTAGAGCGCACTTCTGCCTTTCTTCAGATCTCTTAGAGCGAACTCCTTCCTTTCTTTGTGCCTTGGTCAGGCATGTCTGCTTCGACGGATTGTTCAGAAGGTTCTGCAGACTTCTCTCTCTGACCGCTCGTAACAGCTTCTGGGCTTTACAGTCATTCGACATGGTTTGAACTGCAGAACTATAGACGGTGAACTGTGGGAGTTGGATGTCTTTCTAAGGACTATGGCGATCAGGATTTGTGATAATGGGTCATGATGGATAGCAGATCTGACCCAAGTGTCGTGGATATCATACATGCACCGCTAGATTTCGTAAAATATCATCATTGAGGATGATCAATGTAGAGCACGTGCCAGTGCCGCCAAATCTAATTTTCCCAGGAAGTCCTAATTTTAATCTGTGACTCAACTTTTAGCTGCGCCGTGCTAAGGACCTTCGACTTTACATGTGACGCACGACCCGCGACCTTTTGATAGCTTAATTATAGTCTGGTACCCACTTTCAACTGTTCTTGGTACTTAGACTCTTCTTTCTTGTATTATTTCTAATTAGAGGGTCCCAGTTTGTCCCTGTACTTCTTCAACCGACTTCCGTTCACCATGGAAGGCAAAGTTTCTCCGTTTAATTTGGCTAACTGGACTGCGCCACCATCACTAACTTTCTGAACTATGTAAAGTCCTTTCTAATGGGTCTTAAAATTTTTGGGGAACTTCATGAATTTGCTGTTATACAAGAGTACAAGATCACCACTCTAGAATTGCTTCTTTTTGATATGCCTGTCATGCCATGCTTTTTCTCTAGCCTTCTGCACTTGCTGCTGGAACCCTGCAATGAATCTGTCTTCTTCTAGTTCTTTTATCTGGGCTAGCCTTTTATTCAACATACCTGGGTCATCCATCTCTGTGAAAGCAGCTATTATGAGACTAGGAACAATATACTCCATTGGCATAACTGCTTCTTGCCCATAAACCAGCCTAAAAGGTGTGTGACCTATTAACTTCTTGCAAGTGGTTCTATAAGCCCATAACACTGCCGGGATTATGAGATCCCAATCATTTCTATTAATATTACAAACCTTGGTCAGATCCTGCTCAAGAATCTTATTGAAGGCTTCCACAGTTCTATTTGCTTGAGGATGGTACGCAGTACTCTTCTGGTGATATACCTGAAATTCTTCAGTCAATGCCTCAATAGTTTTATTCAAAAAGTGTGACCCTTGGTCACTCATAAGAATTCTAGGACATCCAAACCTTGCTAAGATATTGTCAAAGATGAACTTCGCAGCTGTAGCAGCGCTACAATCCTTAACTGGTTGAGATTCATCCCAACGAGTAAGGTATTTAGTTGCTGTAATAATATACCTTGCTCCTGATTTCTTTGCAGGGGGGTTTATGGGTCCAACAAAATTAATAGCCCATTTGTCAAAAGCCTGTAAATTTACCTACAGAACGAGGGGCATCTCATCCCTCCTGGATGGTTTGCCTGTCCTTTGACAGATATCACAACTGTGGCAGTACTCCCTAGCATCCTTATGAAGTGTAGGCCACCACAAGCCGGCTGCCAAAATATTTTGTGCTGTAGATTTCCCTGCATAATGACCTCCTGCTGCTCCAGAATGTGCTTCAGCCAATATCAATGGTTTTTCATGCTTGAGGACACATCTGCGCAGTATTTAATCTGGTCCCATCTTGTATAGTTGTCCTGCTATTAAAGTAAAATCAGCAGCTCGAACCACCAACTGCTTCTTCTACTGAGTTTTCATCTCCGACGGTGCGTATCCTGTAGCCAAATACTAAACAATATCCTGAAAGTAATCATCAACCATCTGGATGGTACATAACTGGGCGTCAGGAATACCTTCTTCCAGGCTAGTGGGCTCTTCCCCTGACTCAAGCCTCGATAGATGGTCAGGTCCCAGGTTAAGTCTGCCTGGCTTAACTATGATCTCAAATTCATACTCCTGAAACAAGATGAGCCATCTACATATCCTTCCACCTAGCACAGGTTTGTTAACCAAATATTTCAAAGCAGAGTGGTCAGTGAACATCTTAAAATGAGAGCCTAACAGATAATGTCGGAACTTTTGCAAAGCATATACCATGGATAAACCTTCCCTTTCTATCGTGGTATAGTTCTTCTCTGCTATTGATAGTTTGCGACTTGCAAAGGCAATAGGGTGATCAATGTTACCTGCACCTGTCTGAGCCAATACTATACCTAGAGCGATGGAGGATGCATCGACATGCACATGAAACTCCTTATTCCAATCAGGAAATACTAAAATAGGGGTAGTCACCATCTTCTCTTTTAAAATGTCTAAACTTTCTTGACATTCAGGTGTCCATTCAAACTTAATATCTTTCTTCAGCTGTTTCTCCATTGGGGCTGTGATTTGGGCATATCCTTTAATAAATTTCCTGTAGTATCAAGTGTGACCAAGGGTAGTGCGAAGTTGCTTAACAGACTTCGGAGGAGGCAAATTCACAATGATTGCTATCTTCGCAGGGTCTACCATCAATCCTTGCTTACAAACAATATGACCTAGCAAAATTCCAAAGGGTGCACAACAGATACACTTTTTCAAATTCAAGGAGATCTGGTGCTGTCTACACTTGTCCAGGATAAGTCTTAAACTAGCAATGTGATCTTTTAGTAACCCGAAGATAGTCCAATAATCAAAATAAACTTCCAAGGATTTATGTATAAATTCTTTAAATGCACAGATGACTACTTGAGAAAACATAGCAGGTGCATTCTTCAATCCGAAGGGCATAACTGTATATTGAAAGGATCCCATTTCTGTAGCAAAAGTTGTCTTCTGTCGGTCTTCTAGAGCAATTCTGATCTGATGGTAGCCTGAAAATCCATCAGTAAAAGAGTAGACTTCTTGACCCCTGACATTGTCGAGGAATTCATCTGTGAAAGGAGTGGGAAAGGGATCGTGCAGACACGCATCGTTCAGCTTCTCAGATCGACACAGATTCGTATTTCGCCCTTAGTCTTCTTTTCTTGTACTACCATCGGACTGACCCATTCGGACTCTTCGACAGGCTCTATAATTCCTGCGGCAAGCATCTTATCGAGCTCCAGTATAAATTTTTCTTTATACTTAGGGTTTAGCCTATAGGGACGCTATTTCATAGGCCTCGCATCAGGTTTCAGAGGGATCTTTATTACTCCTATATCACCAAGGATACCTTTCATCTCGGAAAACTTCGTCGGAAATAGGTCCTGATATTCATGGAGAAGTTGGGTCACTTTGCTCACCATTTCATCATCCCAATAATCTCCAATTGTAGCATACTTGGGATTTTCCTCTAACCCAATGTTTACGGTCCACGTCTTCATAAGCTGAGTCACTTCAGGTGCTTCGACCACTGGTCCGCGTACTTCGCAGTTTCCTTCTGACTCAGGAATGTTAATGTTACATGCATCGTCATCCTCGTCAATTGCGAGGTTGTAACATTCAACTGCATTAGCTTCTTGTGCTTCCCAAACTGTTTGGTATTCCCCTATTTCTTGGTCATCAAATATCTTAGTACGGATCAATCTAACAGCTGCATCTAAAGCAGGACAAACTTTGTTAATAGAAAATGTAAGCATAAAAATATCAACAAGATCATCCCAACTTATAGTACCATGTCAGAGTTCAACCTCCTTATACCAGCTTTTTGCTATAGGTTCCAAAGTGTGCACAAACTTATGCACCCATTCCTCGCGAGGTACATGTTCCCATGCTGCATAACATTGCTTCAAATGTTCCTAAGGACTATTCTGCCCATTGAACTTGCTTCGCACCTCTTGAGATTGGTCTATGAATCTGAGGTGTAGAAATTTCTGGCAAGCTTCCCAACTGTGAATATACTTCCTGTGGCCATTCCACCATCTCGCTGGTGTAGCTCTTAATGCTTCTTCCAGAGTCTGCATTCTCTGTGATTCTGGAACTTGTTCTGAGAACTGCGCAATAAATTTTCCTGGGTCTGTCAACCCATCATATGTAGGCAAATATCTGGCCTGTGCACTAAGGCATCTAAGATATTTGGTAATTCATGTGCACTGATGGCCATGTAGCTCGTATAGTCGATTCTACCAATTCTCTAGACCATCATCTGAATCAGACATGTAGGAGCTATCACATTGCCAATCCATTACACCTTCAGCATTAGGCTTGACATAATCTTCTTCTTTAGCTATGATATTATAGATGTGGTCCAGAATATCCTGATCTTCCTCTCTGACTGGCTCCGTATATCTTTCTCCTTGAGAAGAATCCAATGGTAGTATAGATCTCAATCCCTTCCCTTCAAAAGTCATTTGTCTCTTTTTAAGATTGATAACCGCATCACTATCTATTTCCCACTCAATTCCTAGCAAAGCTAGATAGGGGTTACTATCATCAATGATCTCAATAACTTCAAAATCTGCTATAGTACTGACTCCATCTATATCCACTAGTACTCTAGGGAATCTTCCTAAAGGCAGAATCCGCTACTGATTGGCTAATCTCAATTGGATAGGGGACCAGTCAAGGTGGGCTTTCCCATTTGTTTCCATGTCTTTTTAGTTAAGATATTGACTTCTGAACCCAGATCTAAAATAATATCCTTCATGTCATATTCTCCTATCTGAGCATATGGTCTCATCTCTCTTCCAGTCCTTCTAATTCTACTGACAGCTTTTTCCCTACCAGGGCTTTGCTGAGGTTCGCAAGACTGAATAACTTTTTGTAATTCATTTAAGGCATTCTGATTTCTTAACAATTTGATGCAACTCTATAAAAACAATGACAGAGTACTTACTTGGCCTTGTGAGTCTTCCTGGGATTGCAGTTGCTGACGCTGCTTGCTTGCTGCTGGAAAATATGGATCAGCGAAGTCTTGTCTGGCTTCCAAAAAAGTTTCTTTTTCTCATCGAACATCAAATGTTGGAGTCTTCTCTACAGCCTTGTGAACCCAAGCTTCGTCAAGCTGCTTCGCCTGACATTGTGTATCTGTCGTAGCTCCACTTCTTGTAACAACATTCACAGTTGGGATTGGTCGTGGCTCGACAGCAATCAACTGGACACTTAGACTAGGTTTGATGTTCCTTTCTTGGATTTTAGCTAGCAACTGTGGGCACTGCTTGATGACATGATCGACTGCTCTGCAGTATCGGCATGTCATGGTTGGGTTTTGACAGTCTCGAGCTAGATGTCCTACCTAATTGTAGTTATAGCAAATAACTTGACCTCGACCTCCTCTAGGAATACCACGACCACGGCCTCTAAATATACCTCACCCACCCGGTAACCATATCCATCATTGCCTTGTGCATCCGGGTAGATCTTATAAGTGTCGTAGGTCCGCTCCCTCATAAGGTCGAAGCTGCAACATTCATCTTCATTGTGGCCTACTGACTTACAGAATTTACAGTAAGGGTTCTACGAGAATTGAACATACCTCTGTAACATATAACAGTCTTCCGGTCGATGCTGGCCAGTATTTCGACAGATCTCACAGTACAGAACACTAGGATTCAGCGGGTTTGGTGCGCCAGTATTTAGATAGTTTCTCAGCGCTGGACACTGGTCCTTGTCATGGCCTTCTGTTCAACAACGTATACACCATACCTCTTCGCGGGTGGATTTCCCTTTTTTCATGTTGCGAAGCTCTAAATCCATCTCCACGAGCTGTGCTTGAATTTGAGCTATGCTAGAATTATCTTCGACAGGTGCAGTTTCAAGCTTTATGGCAATCTCTAAGGCCTCTTGCTGATCAGCAACCTTCTGTTGCATGAGTGGAGCTCTGATGTGAGGTAATAATGCTGCAATAAACCACTCCTTATGTTGTGCTAGTCCAATCGTGAAGCTAACTTGGTCAAGAAGAACATTGAATCTCTGATCAAAGTCCCACACAGATTCACCTCGCCGCTGCTGAATCTCTTTTAACTCATTGATGCACTGCGACTCTGATTTAGGTTTCTTAAATTCTCGGATCAGTGCTGCTTTGATGTCAGCCAAGACAAGATTCTACATGCTAGCAAACTTCATAAACCAAGTTAGGGCTCAGTCTCTGAAAGAAGTGATCAGCTGCGCTTGTCGAACATCTATGTCTGTAATGTTCTTCACGGTCCACACAGCTTCACATAGAAACCAGAACTGTTCTGGATCTTCTGACCCAGTTCCTTTAAAAACTGGTAGTTTGATGTCATCATGAACATGGGCCATCTGGGATCTAGGGGGGGAGGAAGGGTTTGAACTAGCTGGGGAATACTGACCTGCGACAGGGATACTTGGGCTAGGGTTACTTTCAGACTGCGACAGGTTCTCAGGGATAATAGGTCTCTGCTGCGGGGTTATCAGAGGGTTTCTAACAGAGGGGGATTCGGTGGACTCAGAGGCTTCAAAGCTTAAAGGAGTATACTCAGTAGCGGGGCCGAGATCTCTCTTATATCTTTTGCCACTTCGCAGCAAACCACTTTTCTCGTCGAAGTCCCAGTCACTTCCAATAATAGGTTAGCAATACTAGATCTAACAATCTGATTCTATAAGAAAGATTCCTTTTTCATCCAATAGTATTTTAATATTCAAACTAAATAGGTTCAAGTACTTACCCCTTGGTCCTTTGAAAAATTGTCGTTCAGCTTCGCTAAAGGAGGTACTTGTGTCGATGGTGAACTCCATCACAAATGCTTTGAGAGTTTGCGCAGTCCAGAAATCCACGGCTCGCGAGATCGCATTGTTCACTCTTTTCAAGATAGTGATTCTTGCGGGGGTCCAGGGAGGAAATTGGTTTTCTTGGAAGTTCGTCCTCCTTTCTGTTAACCTGGATAACCACTGGTGCAACTCTATGTGTATAGTACCAAAGAAAATTTCATGAACATCAAGAAAAGACGTACCTTTGCAAAAAAAAATTCGCACTACGATGGGGATCTTTATTTTCCTGTTCTGCAAACTTCAAATAAGTCGCTTCGATCCAATCACCAATTTCTTTTATAGAGGGTCGCCAAAACATAGCCCTCGAGGTACGACGTAGATCCCTCTTCAACAGATACTGAGTTCAACCGGCAACGGAACCAATTTGTTGGGCTAACAGGGCAGACCCTGGTTTTACCTTTAACTTCGCACCAACAAAAGACCCACAGTTTTGGCCCTTTCGGCAGCAGCCTACGAACAGGCTACAGTCTCACCCGAAACAGCTATGGGGTGCCGTAGAATTAGCTTTCTGCAAGCAGAAGAGAGAATCTTACTGTACCTTTATTCTTTAACTATTAATAATCACTTAACACAATGCTTCTATTATCAAATATGTAGCTTCACGGTTAGATAAACAAACAGTTACTTGCACAGCCCTTATCTGGGAATTCACAACGAAGCTAGTTATTAACAACAATCTTACTTTATCAGTTATTTACTTAGCAGTGCATAAAATATAATAACAAATCAACACAAATGAACCACAACACCAGATGTAACGTGGTTCACCCCCAATGTAGGGGTTACGTCCACATAACTGCGTTTTATTCAACTCTTTACAACTAAAATGACAGTTCTGATCTGTGCACTCAGCTGCAGATCCTTTCAGTCCTCAAGCCGCGCACACAGCAGCAGGCCTCTACGCACACAGCTGCAGATCTTCCTTTTCACCAAAACCCCTCTACGCACACAGCTGGGACTTAACCTTCTTACAAAAACCCTTATACAATCTCTTATCTTCGCATTGCAATAGATTCGTAAGATAATCATTAAAGACCTAACCCTACTTCTTTACATAAGTGCCTATTTATATAGCGCACTGTTACAAAACCATGGACTTAAACCATGGGCGCCCAAAACCCTAACCCTGGATTTACACCAAGGGTTAATTACAAAAAGGGGTTTCGACCCACCCGCGACACCCCTAAGACTATTTTTAGGTCGTAACGCCGCTTACACTTCCACAAAAACCGCGGAGTTACCAAAACTAAGGACCCTTAGGGTCGGAGCCCCAACAAAAATCCAATATAAAGTGTCCTAGATTGTGACAATAAAAACATAGGAGTTTTTAATTAATATAATATATTTTATATCTTATATATATCTTATATCCACCGTTCACCTTTTTTTTAATTAATAAAATATATGTGTATTGAGTATTTTGTAAACAATATGTTTGAATTTAAAGTTAACATCAACATATTTACAACAACACAATAAAATGGTTACCTAACCAATGTGAAACATTATATATTTTCCATTGGGAGTGGCAAAGCATATGAGATTTCTTTCCCTTGGGTGGCTTGGCACATACTTTCTCTCCCTAAATAGCCTGGGACATGGGGATTGAAAAATATGCATTGTGTTTCCAAAGCACTAGTAGCTAAGGATGTTTGGAGAATCCTTAGGGGGAGGGGATTTGGGGTGAAATTGTTCATCATAAGTATATTTCCCCTTTGTCCAAATAAGAATCATTCAGAGTTTGAGACAAGTTAGTTTCTAATGTTTCCATCGTGTGGAAATTTGTGGTTAGGGATTTAGGTATCACTGGGGATTGGATTTCCTAGGACATTGGCAATGGAAATAAGGTGAGGATTGGGTCAAGACCTTGGATAGGTATCTCTTATTTTATCAAACTACCTGAGGCTTTAATTAATAATATTATAGATATAGGTTTCCTTTACTTGAGGGTTATACCTCTTAAAACCACTCCTCTAAGACAAGGTTGGCTATCTGATGAGGATCTAGGTTTAGTGGTTGATTATGGTATTATGTGGGGAATATACATCAAAATTTTATAGGATAGACATATCATATTAGGGGGTCAGTATGAAATCTTTTTATGGTTTAGGAACACCACAAGGGTTATTTATGTGACTAAGTTGGTATACAGGGTTATAAGGGACGACGAGGATCATCCCAATCTAGAGTGTTTGTCATAGGTGAAATGGCATTTGTTGTTCCCTTTGAAGAATAAGTTATTCCTATGGTTGTCCCTTGCTGGAAAGGTACCTTTGTGGGATGCTTTTCTCAAAAAGTATGGATGTGGTCCTAGAAGTTTCCCTCTATGCAAAGAGGAATTTGTGATCTCTAACCATTTATTTGTGTCATGATCATACTTGGTAAGTATGTGTTCCTTTGTTTCTTAGCCTTCTGGTATAATGTTCACTTGGAATGGAAATGGTTTACAAGAATACTTACAGGGTTGGTTAAATAATTCATATTACAAAAATTTTAGATATTTGCCATCCCTCATTATTTGGCGGGCTTAGTTGGCAAGGATAAAAACCACTTTTTAGGATTCCTCCATCCCTCCTAAACTTTGTGCAGCAAAGGGTCTTTCCATTTTAGACTTTTTTCCGCAAAGTGAAGCTGCATTGATGAAGATAAGATTCATTAAGGAGGTTATTAACTTATTGATAAATATGGTAGATGGAACTATTTTGATGGTTCTTCCTAAGGGAGCTCAAGAATGGGAGGAGAGGGGGTCAAATTTTTCTTGTTGATAACTAAGGTTTAAATTTGTGGCAAGCTTAGGTAGAAGCTCTAACAACAAAACATAATTGTTGGATATCAAGCTTGTGTTGCTTCTGGGTCTTTCATGTAAGTTTTGAACCTCTACAAAGAATTGAATCATACATATTATTTTAAGCAAAAAAAATATTACACCATAGTATTCACACATAATACACAAATATTTACCCTGGAAACCCTTAACTGGGAAAAAACTTGGATCCAACACTCATATTTTCTCACTATCATTATGAATCCCTCACAATACAAAATATATGTATTCTAAAATATACAATACCCTAATATTATAACCCAGATTAGAAAATATACCCCAATCACTTAACCGGGATTAAATTACATAATTTTAGAAAATTCCCCAAAATAGCCAAAAACAAACAAATTTTTTTGGCCGAACAGAAACGAACTGTTTTCGTGAAGGTGCCGAGAAGGATCATTAGACCCAGATGACAGACACACCTCCCCTCCACATGCACATGCAAAGAATATAACATATACCCAACATTCTCCCACTTGTTGTTTTGTTTGCATAACAATGAGTCATGTACTCACATGGTTACATGTTCAGGGTATCAATTCCCATATTATTTACACCAAGAGAACTTTTCTATACTAACATACTTTGTAATGAGTCGGAAATATTCTTCAAGGTGTTAAGCTTCTCCAGTATCACCTTCTTGTATTGAACCATATCTCTCACAAAGTGATATTGCACATCAATATGATTTGTATTAGAATGATAAGCATGGTTCTTTACCAAGAATATTACACTTTTTCAATGAAACTATAACCTTACAACTTTCTATACAAGCCCAACACTTGAACAAAGTCTATGCAACATTATTGCTTGTTTGCTAGCATGTGTGGATTCCATGGATTCAACTTCCATAGTTGAGAGTGCAACTACAACCCACGGGGACTCCCCTCAGTGAAATTCTCACATAGCTCGTGCAATCGTGGGATATAAAAGAATACCCTTAATTTTGGTAGATATTGAACCAAACTGTTTTTGTTGAAAACCCCTCCCAATACCTAAAACCTCCCCTTGATCTTTTTTTATACCCCAATCCTTATAAACCACCCTACCGCCCCCCACCTTAAACCCCTCATCCCCCCAATACATGCAATATATTGGTTTGATTTTTGACAATTTTAAAACCCACAATATGAACTAACGTGCTATGATATTGGTCAACAAGTGAAGCCCCTGTGCTACAACCTATCTCTTGCTCATCCAAGTTATAACTCCTCCAAATAGGTTAAAAACATACTGCCTTGTATATATTATGTTGTCAATATCTCCAACCCAATATGCATCAACAATCCATGTACATCTATTACTTTGTATGGTCCTTGCCTTCCTTGGTAGAAAATTTCATAATCTGTGGTTCTACGCAAATATCTTAAGACTCTTTATAGTTGTCCAACGCACTTTTCCTGGTTTTGACATATATCTTCTAAAAAATCCCACTACATGATCAATGTTTGGTCTGGTACATACCATTTCATACGTCAAACTACTAACCACACTAGCATATGGAACTCATGACATATCTTTTTCTTCTTCCTGTGTCTTGGGACACTACTCTACATATAACTTTACGCCAATAGGAATAGTAATATTCATTGGCTTACTTCATTACATGCTAAATCTATGTAGCAATTTCTCAACATATTTTCTTTGATTCAACCAGACCTTCCAGTTATCAGGATCTCTTCTTATCTCCATTCCCAGTATGAATTTTGAAACATTGAAATTCTTCATGTCAAATTTGGAGTACAATTGAGACTTCACCTCCTTTATAACATCTTCGTTTTTTCTGATTAGAAACATGGCATCAACAACCTATTTGGAGTATACACAGTGATCAACTTTTATTCTCTCAAACCCAAATTAGGGTACTTTTTAAGGATTCTAATATTATACTTAAGTATAGTATTCTAGGCAATTGTTTTGGATAGAAAAAAACATGTTTATAGATAGGTAGGTGAACATTAAATATGAAACATAAAATTAACACTGAAATGTGTAAATTTTGGCGAATATTATGATAAAAAAATATTTTATGTAAATATAGGCGATATTAGACACTAAAAATGACCAAATAGCCTTTTGAAAAAATCCCAAAAAATAGCCAATTGACGAATTTCGCCCCTAAAAATTACCTTAACCCAAATCCAAGTATGTATGTGTCAAACTTTTGGTACCACGTCCTTAGAGATTGCTTTAGACCACAAAAGGTCTTATTTAGTTTACATACCAGCTCTTTTTTTCCCTATATTGTTAAACCTTTTGGTTGCTTCATGTATATTTCTTCTTCAAGATATCCATGTAAGAACACAATATTCACATCCATCTACTCTACTTCAAGATCAAAAGTAGTAACAATGGAAAGAAAAAATATAATAGAAGTTAATTTTGCAAATGGAGAAAATATTTCACCAAAATTAATTCTCTCTACTTGAGAATATACCTCTGCTACCAAGTGGGATATATACTTCTCCACTTTACCTTCTACATTCAACTTATTTTTAAACATCCATTTTCTCCCAATATATTTTATTCCTGCTAGTAATTGTACTAGATCCCAAGCTTTATTTTTGTCCAAGGAATCCATTTATTCAACCATGGCCTTCTTCCAGAGATGACTACCTTCTAAATCAATAGATTCCTTCACATTTTTAGGATCATCATTAGTAATAGATAGAGAAAAATTAGAACGAAATTCAGGAGGGGAATTCCTTTCTGGTTTCCTTCTTTCTTGAGATGATATCCTCAAAGTTGGTGTATGAGGTTCTTCTTATTCTTCTTTTGATTTGTCTTTTTTCTATTGAGTCAGATTCTTCATCTTCTAACTCAAACTCGTGAATGTCATTAGCTCCTTTTCCATTGGAGTTAGTTATTGTATGGGGACTTTTTTGACCTCTCTAAACACAACATCTTGACTATAAACAACCTTCTTATTTACAAGATTCCAAATATTATAACCTTTTATACCATCTTTATAGCCAGTAAAGATACATTTTTTTATCTTTGTTATCCAACTTTCTCCTTTTATCCTTTGGAACATGTACATAAGCATCACAACCAAAAAATTTCAAATACTTAATAGATGGTTTCTTAGCATTCCATACCTCTTGTGGTTTTTTTTGAACCAATGCTGAAGTGGGTGATCGATTTATTAAGTAACATGTTGTCTCCATTGTCTCTGCCCAAAATTCCTCTCATATCCCAACACTACTTAGCATGCTCCTTTCCTTTTCCATTATCATACTATTCATCCTCTTGGCTAATCCATTCTATCGATATGTATATGGAGTATTATTATTCCTAGATATACTTCACTTCTTACATAATTCATCCAATTCATTCCCATAGAACTCTCCATCGTTACTAGTCCTCAACACCTTCATTTTCTTTTCTGACTTATTCTATACAAGAGCCTTAAATTCTTTAAACTTAGCAAATAATTCAAATTTATTTCGAAGGAAATAAATCCATTTTTTCCTTAAGAAATAATCTATAAATGAAACATAATACACAGATATACGTAATGATGGAACAAGCACAGGTCCAAACACATCACTGTGTATTAACTCTAAAATTCCATTTCTCTTGCAGCACTAGATGCAAATATTACTCGGTTTTGTTTTCCATATATGCAATGTTAACAGAAATCAAAATCCTGAGTGCAATAAGTTGTTAGAATAATTAACCCATAGTTACCTACCTTAGACATTAAATTAATCATTTTTGTCTTATTTGCCTAGTTTCATGTGTCCCACCTTATGCAAGTTGTCATTTGCCTATCCATAGTGGTCAAACTTGCCTATTTTGAATCGTGTAGCACATGGGAAACCTCAAGGAATCAATTCTTCTTTATTCCTAGTCTCCTAGGTGACCTTCTGCTTTTTCTGCTTTATTGCCTGCTTTTTCAGTGCTTTAAGGCAATTGGGAAAGTTTGACTAGGTGAGGTGAACTAGTTTTTGGTCCTCTACATCCTCCACTCTTTTATCCTTTTAAAAGCATGTATAATTTGTCATTCCATCACTCTTTAGCTTGCCTAAGTGATTTTTCCAATTCGTGAGCTCCATGACTGATTTGGAAACTACTTTATGCACCTATGGGGGATTTGCTTAATTTTAGTAAGCCTGCTTTTGACTAGATTCGAATTGCCTCCTCATGCATTCGAATCTCCTATGTAATTATTTAATGCAGCAACCTATTATGTTACAGGTTTGGATATTGTACACTGAGTTAATACAGTTTAGTGTTCAGCTCCATTTTTAGTCTCTTTTGTGAGTGATTTTGCATGTTCAATTGATAATTGCTGTGAGTAAAATTAATCTATCACTAGGTTCAATTTCCACATGGTATCAAATCCATTGTAGATCGATTTCTCTCCTTCAAAATTGTTTTGCAGGTTCGACATCAGTGACTGGGAGCCTTCTACTGACAGCCGGGACAATTTCTAAGCTATGGATCAATCTCAGAAGATGATCTTGTCTCCCTTCAACTTCTTTGAATGGAAAGCAGAGATGGAGATATTGTTGAGAGAGAAAGGCCTCTACAGGGTGACTATGGAAATAGAAGTAGAGCCCAATGCAGCTGCAGAGAAGATAAAATGGCACAACAAGAGGGATGAGGCCTATCGTCTCTTGTGTATGAGTATTTCCAGAGACCTCCTTTTCCATCTTGATGGATTGACATCACCGAATTAAGTATGGGAGAATATTACTGATATTTTTGGAAAGACAGATGAGATGAGGGGACATCAAATCGAAAATGAACTAATATCCTTGAGTCCAAATAGCTTTGAATCACTGCAACTCTATTTATCCAAGTTCAAAGCACTTGTTTTGCAGCTAAAACAATGTGGGATCGAAAAGAAGGATGATCAGCTAGTCTTGACCATTCTCTCGAAACTTGGCCCTAACTATTCAGTGTTTTTTTCGACCTTCTATGCCACAAATTTGACAGCTCGAACCTGGAAGATGCCTAGCCTTGCAGATTTCATGGAATCTCTCACACAAGAACATGACAAGCTAGTGATGATGGGCACCATCAAACCATCCAAATACCAAGCTCTGGTTGCTGGAGATTCGAAGGTGGATTCAAAAATAAAAAAGAAAGCTAAAAATACACCTAAGCAAAAGAGAGACAAGAACAAGTCTCCAGAGGAGCCACAAGGTTCCAAGAAGAACTACCAGAAGAAGAAAAACAAAGGAGAAATGAGCAAGTGTGCATACTGCAATAAGGGCAATCACACTGAAAGCTCTTGTATGAAGAAGCAAATAGACATGCTGAACCAACTCCTGGAGAATAATGGCATCTCCCTTCCAGACAGCTCAAAGAAGAGAGAAGGAGGATCAAGTTCAGATGACAGAGAGAGAGTTCATGTATTGGTTGTTGGCACATCAAGCTCACCCATTTTTATCATTGATTCTGGAGCTTCAAGACACATGGTTTTGACCAAGGAGGCATTCTCCTCACTTGACATGTCGAAAGTACCACCTATAGTACTGGGAGATGACTCTCTCACTGAAAGTTTGGGCAAAGGGAGGATTGATCTTGATCATGGTCAGTTCAGCAATGTTTTGTATGTGCCTGGACTTTCCTCCAACCTCTTATCAGTGTACCAGATGACTCACACTGGGTCTCCAAAGAAGTTCATATTCTCCCCTGATGAAGTTGAGATCACAGAGATCTCAAGTGGTAAAGTCATTGCAAAAGGAGTTGCAAATCATGCTCAAAAGGTATACATGTTCTCACACTTCCTACCCTACTCAAACCCCTCTGCTCTTCTGATTCATGCTAAGAGGCAAGAAAGCTTTTGCATGAAATATTTGGCCACCTAAATTACAAGTATCTTTCTGATCTTAGTGAAAAAGAGATGGTCATAGGGTTGCCCAAGATAAAATTTTCCAAAGGAGTCTGCCAAGGTTGTATCCTAGGAAAACACCCAGAGCATAAATTTGAGAGAGCTAGTCATGAGAGAACCTCTGCACCCCTCAAGATGATCCACAGTGATCTTGCTGTCCCATTCGCTCATATGTCCATGAGTCAGGCCAAATATGCATTAACTTTCATAGATGACTTTTCCAGGTATTGCTGGGTTTACTTCCTGAAACACAAGTCTGAAGTTTTTGGCCTCTTCAAAGTCTTTAAGGCTTTGGTCGAAAACCAGTCTGGGAGGAAACTCAAGGTCCTCAGATATGACAATGGTGTTGAGTATGTCAATTCTAAGTTTATTAATTATTGTGTAGATGCAGGTATTCAGATGCAGCATTCTATCCCTTACACACCACAGCAAAATGGTGTTGCTGAGAGGAAGAACAGATCACTGAAGGAGATGGCAACATGCATGATGGAGGCCAAAACTTTGCCACCAAATTACTGGGCCGAAGCTATCAACTATGCATCCTATATCCAGAATAGGGTTCCTCATAAACATCTTGATGGTATGACTCCTTTCGAAGCATGGAGTGGGCACAAGCTAGATGTGGCCCATTTCAGGATTTTTGGCTCAAGGGCTTGGGCTAGAATTCCAACAGAAAAGAGAAAGGATTTGCAGCCCCAAAGCCAAGAGTTCCTATTTGTTGGGTACTCTGAATATTCAAAAGGGTATAAGCTGATAAACTTGAGCACAAACAAATCCTTCATTGAAAGGTGTGTTCAGTTTCAAGAAGAACCCCTTTGCAGCAGTGGAAGTTGGAGAAACCTCTTCACCACCTGAACCTCTGAAAGTAAGTGAAGAGTTTGTTGAACATGCTGATTCTGATATGTATGATAGTGATGAGTTTATTTCAGACCCTAACATCCCTACAAGGCCAAAATGGGCAGCCAAGACACTACATGCAGCAAGAGAGCTAGCTGGGGATCCCAATCACCCAAGGAGGACTAGATCTCAATTTGAGAGTGGTCTGTGCATGAAGGATCCTATGTTTGCTGAGAAATGCTATTTGATGGTGGAATCAGATCCTAAAACATATGAAGAAGCAGTAGGAGATCCAATATGGAAAGCAACCATGAAGGAAGAGTTCAGCTCACTCCAGAAGAGCAACACATGGGAGCTAGTGGATCTTCCCCCAGGGAGGAAGTTAGTTCAGTGTAAGTGGGTCTACAAGACCAAATTTTCTACTGATGGTTCACCTCTAAAGTACAAGGCCATATTGGTAGCCAAGGGATACTCACAAGTTCATGGCATAGATTACAATGAGACCTTTGCACCAATGTCAAGGATGGACTCCATCAGGCTAACCTTAGCCATTGCAGCCTCAAAGCAATGGGAGGTACATCACATGGATGTAATATGTGCCCTCCTGAATGGAGATCTAATTGAAGAGATATATATGCAGCAGACTCAAGGATTTTATACTAACCCTTCTCTTGTGTGCAGGTTGAGAAAGTCATTGTATGGGCTAAAGCAAGCCCCCAGGGCTTGGTATGCCAAGATTGATAGCTTCTTGCTATCACTGAATTTTGTTCGGTGCAAATCAGATCCAAATGTCTATTTGAAGTTAATTAATGCTTCATTAATGATTATTTTTTTATATGTTGATGACCTTCTCATTACAGGAAGCTCAAAGGATGAGATTGCTTCCTTGAAGGGTGCAATGAACCAAGCCTTCTCCATGACATATTTGGGGCTCTTAAGCCAATTCTTGGGGCTTGAGATTGCTCAAACCAAAGCTGGAATCAAAGTGCACCAGTCCAAATATGCCTTGGACTTGCTGAAAAAATTCAAAATGAAGGATTGCAAACCAAGCAAGACTCCTTTCCTTTCAGGAGTGAAGCTGGAAGAAGCTGGTTCTGGTTCTTCACCTATGGTAAACAATACACTGTATAGGCAATTGATTGGATGTTTGTTGTATATTACACATACTAGACCTGATATTTCTTATGAAGTAAGTGTGGCTTCTATATACATGGATTAGCCTCATGAGATCCATTGGAAAGCAGCCAAAAGGATCCTTAACTTTGTTCAGGGAACAAGGACACATGGGATCTTCTATAAAGAAAAATCTGATCTTGATTTGATTGGATTTACTGACAGTGATTGGGTAGGTGATAGCACAGATAGAAATTCCACATCAGGATATGCGTTCATGCTTGCAGAAGGGCCAATCAGCTGGTCAAGCAAGAAATAGAGTGCCATTGCACTCTCATCTACAGAAGCAGAGTACAGAGGAGTTGTTAATGCATCAACTCAATGTTTATGGTTGGAGGGTTTACTTGGAAAGTGTGGCTTCGAATCAGAGTACTCAACTACCATCTACTGTGATAACTAGAGTACCATTCAAATCTACAAAGATCCAGTTCAGAAGCAGAGAACCAAACACATTGAGATCCATATGCACTACATCAGAGAGCTTGTGCATGATGGCACCATTCACCTACTCTTCTATTCGTCTTCAGAACAAGTAGCTGATATCTTCACCAAAGCATTTTGTGAGAAGACCTTCAGCAATCTCAAATCACTGCTGGGGATTGCTGATCATGCTGTGAAGCATGAGTGAAGACAAGATTTCCAAATTTTGTTTTACAGTCCATGTTTAAGGGAGGATTTTCCCATGTGGTTTTTACCTCTTTCCTTGTTTAAATGGACATGCAGTATGTAAAGGGTGACTAAGCCTTATTGATAGGCCCTATAATTTTCTGATATATTACTCATAATTCAGGCTTAAGTGGGGGTGTTAGAATAATCAACCCATAGTTACCTACCTTAGACATTAAATTAATCATTTTTGTCTTATTTGCCTAGTTTCATGTGTCCCACCTTATGCAAGTTGTCATTTGCCTATCCATAGTGGTAAAACTTGCCTATTTTGACTCATGTAGCACATGGGAAACCTCAAGGAATCAATTCTTCTTTATTCCTGGTCTCCTAGGTGCCCTTCTTCTTTTTCTGCTTTATTGCCTGCTTTTTCAGTGCTTTAAGGCAATTGGGAAAGTTTGACTAGGTGAGGTGAACTAGTTTTTTGTCCTCTACATCCTACACTCTTTTCTCCTTTGAAAAGATTGTATGAGTTGTAATTCCATCAGTCTTTAGCTTGCCTAAGTGATTTTTCCAATTCGTGAGCTCCATGACTGATTTGGAAACTACTTTATGCACCTATGGGGGATTTGCTTAATTTTAGTAAGCTTTCTTTTGACTAGATTCGAATTTCCTCCTCATGCATTCAAATATCCTATGTAATTATTTAATGCAGCAACCTATTATGTTACAAGGTTGGATATTGTACACTTAGTTAATACAGTTTAGTGTTCAACTCCATTTTCAATCTCTTTTGTGAGTGATTTTGCATGTTCAATTGATAATTGTTGTAAGTAAAATTAATCTATCACTGGATTAAATTTCCACATAAGTCATACCTTCAACCATATATTTACCTTATAATGATCGAAGCCCCTTTTCTCTGATATTCTCCAAACTTTGATGCCATATAATTGTCTTTCCTCTTTATGCAATCAAGGTTCTGTCATCTTTACCTCCTCCCTCAAGAAAAAGAGATTTGTTACATTTTTTATGATGGTTCTTCCCAATAATTTGAACAAAATTCCATACTAAACTCCACTCATCAATACCATTAATCCTCGAACGATTTTGAAACCATTGTATCCACACACAGTATTTACACCTGCAACCTCCATATTTCTGACAAATATCATGTTTCTCACTAGATTTGGAAGGTTTAGCACTCCAGGTAAAGTTATAATACTTCCATCCTTTATTTTTCAGCTTGACTCTACCGCGTCTAACGACATTCTCTGGTGAATCAATTCCCAAGTACACATCTCCTCCATTGTACTTCTCATATTCCCAGAACTAATCCCCATGATGGGTAATATGATATGAAACACCTAAGTTAATCAACCATATATCACATTTTGAATGATTACCCATGGAATCTAGGTACATATTCCCTCCTTCTTTAGAGGAGGTATTCACCTCTATGGAAGGGGTATCCTCATATCCCTTTTCTTTCTAAACATTCTTAGATATGCAATGCTTCTTTTAGTTCCCTTATTTACCGCAT
>LPNX010746555.1:261363-335089 GCA_001517045.1 Pseudotsuga menziesii | reverse complement strand
TTTTCTCGGCATTCAATGTATTTGAATTTCTCTTTCTCTCTTGTTTCTGTGTCGGGTCTGGGGGCATGTATTCCTAGTAGAGTCTGATTGGAGTGAAGTCTATCTTAGCCTATCTGTTTGCCTTATTTTTATGCACCTTTTCTTCCTGTACGCGGGTTTTTGATTTACAGTCGCGTATACACGCGGTTTCCTCTGTGATTTCTGCGTATACACGCGGGTTTAATGCGAACAGTCGCGTATATTTTTGCCTTTTTGTGGAAGTTAATTGGTTGCTGGGTGAATGCTGTTAGTTGCTGAGTCTCCTTTGGCACTGCCTGAGTCTGTTTTGACCTCTGGTTCTAATTGGAAATGTTTTTTTTTTAGCCTAATTTTTTTTAATTTTTAGGTAAGTTCTTGTCATGGCATTTTCGATTTTTTTTTTGAGATTAGTGCATTAGAGTTCTTTTACCTTAGTGCTTTTCTTGGATGCTTTCTATGTGTGCTTGCAGAGTCTGGGGGTGGTAGAATCATTCTTTTTCTTTTTGCATCTCTTATATTTTCAAAAAATCCAAAAACATTTGCTTTTCATAATGCATTGCATTTTTCACTTTGCATTGTACTTGCACTAGATTTAGATTTGCTTTGGAGTACTAGTTAGGAATTCATATAGTAAAAATTTGCATTTATCATTTGAAGAAGAATTGTGCATTTCATGTAGTAGCATACCCTGTTTACATGGACACAATGCATTTGTATTGATTGTTACGGTGTGCATTTTACTTCATGTTGTGTCATAACACCACTAGTTGCACGACCATATCCTATTTTTTGAGTAATAAAGCCAACTAAAATCAACGCTAAATTAAAATGAATTACACTCTTTTCTTTTCTAGGGTGCACCAACAAGCTTAGGTTTTAGGATCTTCGAATAGTTCATTGTAAGCCAATTCTCCAAGATCACTAAACAACAACATCTAGGTGTCTGTCCAGGGAGTGTGTGAAATCTTTGGTGTAACCATCGTTCTCAGGATCCTCCTCTCAAATGGGAGTTAAGCACGAGGCAGTGTGAGTGGTTATTGAATGGGATGACCCCTAGTCATAACTGAGTAGCACCGGAGATATTTCCAGGATTGTATTCGTATTTGGGGGCTCTTTCGAGAGTTTCTGGCTTTGCTACCCTGTCCATACGGTCAATCCCGCCTGTGACTGTCCGCCTGAGCTTTGATTATATTGAGGTGACCATAGTGACCTTACCTAGGATATCGAGGGTGTACTTGTAGAGGTTATTCTACATGTGTTCCAGCCAGGTTGGGGTCGGACAACACAGTCTCTTTACGTGTTGAAGCTAAGGGCCACAATAATTGGTTACGTACCTCCGCTTGTTGTGTATGGGAGTCTCAGGCCTCTCCTAGGCGAGACATACCTGCTTCATTCGGGAGCTCACTTATCCAGCCCTTGTTTGCTTGCATTTGGCTTTAGATTTTATTAGTGATTTCTCTGTGCAAGCTAGTTGGCCTAGGGTTTACGTAAATAGAGATTCTTTGCTTTTTGTTGAGTCATTGTTGATTCAAGTGCGGTTCTGTGCCATTCTCATCGGTTAGCAGGACTTCTGCCTTCCACTTCTCCTCCTCCTTTGGGAGAGAGACCTAGATAGTCTAGGCGGACTATGTCACACTGATTCACACACCATGGAGGATCATTCAGAGACTATTCCTGAGCCACCTCCTCTCCTTCGTGTTGACGATGGGGAATTTACTCCTACATACGATCCTTCACCTAACCTAGCTGAGTTCAGTCCCATGATTTCCCAGATAGGATCTTTGCATGATAGACCTACTCACTCTAGGGCTAATTCCCCGTTGACACATTACCGGTATGGAATGCCGAAAGATGTCGAGACTCACTTTGAACCTCCTAGCACTAGCTACGGTAGTTATGCTATGATTGGTTTTCCTATGCACGATTTGACATTTCATGTTGAATCCAACTTTGAGCCTAGCACTATGCCTAGGGACAATCCCATTCCTTACCTTGCGGAGAGGTTTGGGAGTACTAGTCACATTGCACCTTCCATGCTAGTGGTGGAAGCTCCATCGCATCCCCCTCCTAGGTCTAGGGTTAGTGATCCGATTAGGATACCAGGTCCGAGACGGGTGACGATAGGCGATAGTACATATCTTATTACTCAGATCCCTTCATCCTCGGTTCCGAGTTCTTCAAATGTACATACTCCACCTTACCCACGTGGTCCTTCAAGCCAATATATGGCTACGAGTCAGATCCATACTGCGGTTACTAGGCCGATTGTGTCTCAAGTTCATATACCACCCACTGCTTCGGGAGGATATAATCCCGCTCATAGTGGTCAGCTTGTTACGTCGGGGGAATATATACCTACTTCAAGTATGTATGTTCCCCCTTCTGGAGCTTATCTTCCTACCTACGGAGTGTCCCATGGGACATCGCATGCAATGACCTATGGACCTTATTACAGTCCACAGTATGGACAGGTTTCTTCACCTTACGGAGGCAGGTATCAACAACCTGCTTACTCTCCTAATTATGGCTTCGTAGCTCCTACTAGTCAAGGTCCACCTTACTATGGTACTTCCACGTCACCTTATATAGGTCAAACAGCAGGAGGACACTATGGCCAAGGCCATGGTGGTGCTCAAACTTAAGTGGACCAGGGAGTGGTCCATCGACCTCATCATCCTAGGCTCCCTTTCCTCGCGACGCTTAACCTTCCTGACTTATCGAGACTTACGAATGATCCCGTGGCTCACGACCCGGCTTGGCCGGCTGTCCCTAACAAGCTTCCTTCAGACATACCTAAGTTTGAAGGAAAACCGGGAGAGGATCCGAGCGAACACGTTACCACGTTTCACCTTTGGTGCTCTTCGAATTCGTTACATCAAAACTCAGTCTGCTTGCGACTATTTCAACGCACCCTCACAGGGCCTGCTGTGAAATGGTATATAGAGTTACCAAAGGGAGCCTTTACCTTGTTCGACGATCTTGCGATGAATTTTCTTAATCACTTCCAACTACCAGTGCGCTAGGACGTTGGTACTGAACTCTTGTCGACATTTCGGCAAGATAAAGCCACCCATATTTCTGATCATATTCAGGAGTGGCGTAGACGGAAGAGATTAATTAAATATTTTATACTGCGAGAGTTCCTTCTCAAGTGGTTCCTCAAGTCTTTGTTGCCATATATCGCGCAGGATGTTTCTACATCTAGAGTGCAGAATGAGGAACAAGCAATCTTTAGGGCGCAGGAACTAGACTTGATTTATGCTCAGTCTGGTTCGTTGTATGATATTATTCCCAACGCTCCTCATTCTATTTTGGATCCTAAGGTCAAACCTAGACCACATGTCGATGGCATTGTGGGTTGTGCAAGTGTGAAACCTGCAGATTCGGTTGCAAAACAAGTTAGTCAATTGTCGCTCAACCAGTATGCTTTGGGACAATCTATGGCTTCGTCTCAACCCACCCAAACGGCAAGTGTACTTTCTGTGCAATCATCGGACCAGAAGGGTAACCAGCAACCCAGATGGAATAAGAAAAAGGGTAAGAATAATAATCAAAAGGGTGGGAATAGGAATGAGAATGCTCCCAATAATGACAAGAATGGTCAGAATTCTGGTGGGGACAAGCAAGCGAAATGTAAGGTTAAGTTCCCTTGCAAGCTATGTAAGGATGATCACCTCACTTACTTGTGCCCTAGAATTGATGAAGCTTCGAGACTCTTAGCACAAGACCCAGCTGTGCTAACGAACCCTTTACCGCATAACCAGAATATGAACTCGAAGTCCCAGGAGCAATATAGTGAGAATGATCCACTAGAGGCTAGTGCTCGTGGGTGCATTAACATGGTCCATGCTGCCAAGGTTGTGACTCGTGCGAAAGATTATGGATCATCACAACCCAACCCAGGCAAAGAACCCGATCCACCAAGAACCCCTTTGCGCATTGAGAAACCTACGGATAAACTTGAGGCTGCACCTCGCATTCCTAAGGGGGTACTTAAGCACTCGGGGCATAATCCAAATGCTCGAGCTGCCCAGAATTATTCAGTTGTCGAGGATTTGGGCCATACTCCTTGTGTGATTTCTGCATTGGAAGTGCTTCAGAGTTGTCCTTCGCAAAGAAAGGCTTTGCTTTCTGCTCTTGCTGTGAACAGTGATGATTCTTCCTCAGTGATCAAATTTGAAACCGCAGGTCATCAGCCTCACTTGCCCTACTATGTGCCGCATTTGGTACACGTAGAATGTCTTAATATGATCGTCAAGCGCACTGTGATCAAAAAGGGCGCTGCTGCATCTGTGATGTCTTTGTCTTGTTGGAAGGGTCTTGGTTCTCCTGAATTGTCGAAGTCAGCAACTATGTTAACTGCTTTTGATGGGAGATCTTTTAGGCCACATGGCATCATTCCATCCCTTAAATTCCATTTGGGAGGGAATACCATTGCGATATAGGTTGAGGTGGTTGATGCACCCCTCATCTACAATCTCTTGCTGGGTCGGAAATGGATGTATAGTATGCAAGCCGTTGCTTCTTCCGTGTTTCGCGTTGTATGCTTTCCTCATAACAGGAAGATTGTAACGATTGATCAAATGAAATTCAAGAATTCCCCTGTTACTGCATCTTCGAGAACTTTGGTTCCGGTCGTTGAACACTCTCAGCCAGCAACTGGGAGTGTGGGTGTAGGCATGTATCCATCCCTCATGGGAAGCTTTAGTTGTCCTGCGCCGATCCTCATGATAGGATATTGTTCCGATAAGGCTTTGACTTCTACGACCTCAGTTTATTTTCACACGACTCATATGGGAGATCCTTGGATTCTTCCTACACTGAGTATTTTGAGTGAGCCTGTCGAGACCAACGTGCCACTTCCTGCAACCATGATAGCTTATCAAGCCAATCTTATGAATGTTGTAGAGCCTTGTTCTTCTTCTTCGTGGACGGAAGAGGAAGACCCCTATGTATTGTCGGCATGGGCAGTACAGTCTTCTCATGCCCATGACTTCCTGGATACGGTTTTCCCTTCAGATGAAGTGATTATCGAGGCTGTGTCGGGCGTTGAGCCACCATGGGAGGAACTTCATCATAGATCATATTTCCTTCCACCTCTTGACCATTTGGAGCATGAGGATTATAGGGAGATTCTTAGTCAGAGAGTTGGTAGTCCCATGATTCCATTAAGCTCTCCTGGTTGATGGGAACATGGTGAACATATCTTCCATGATTTCTATCAACATCTCTCAAAATCCTGGCACCATTGAGAATGTCTATATTGGGGTGGATTGTTCCCAGGATGAGATTATCGAATATACCGAGCTATTCAAGGAATTCCGTGATATTTTTGCTTGGTGTTATGATGAGATGCCAGGTATTGACCCTCGGATTGTTGAACATGAGATTAAGACTTACCCCAACGCTAAGCCTATTCGACAACGTTTACGCGCTGTGAATCCTAGGAAAGCACCTGCCATTAAGGCAGAGATAGAGAAGCTGTTGAAAGATGGTTTCATATATCCCATTCCCTTGATGGAGTGGGTTTCAAACCCCATTTCGATAGATAAGAAGCAGGAAGCGATCCGAATCTGCACTGATTTCCGTGATTTAAATCGTGCATGTCCTAAGGCTAACTTCCCCACACCATTTATAGATCAGATGTTGGATGAGTGTGCGGGTAGCGAGGTGTTCTCCTTTATGGACGGATTTTATGGGTATAATTAGATCCAGATTAAACCTAAGGACCAACACAAGACTGCATTTATTTGTCCTTGGGGAACGTTTGCATATCGGAAGATGCCTTTCGGCCTTAAAAAGGCCGGAGCTACATTTCAGCGGGAAATGACCTTGATTTTCCATGATCTCAAGTCTATTATTGAAGTATTTTTGGATGACCTCACTGCTCATTCTCGTATGAGAATGCATCATTCCTATCACCTGAGATTGGTCTTCGAAAGATGTCGGCACTATTCAGTTCGATTAAATCCTCATAAGTGCATCTTTTGCGTAAAGTCAAGTCGTTTATTAGGATTCATCATTTCAAAGGAGGGCATAAGTGTCGATCCCTTAAAGGTTGAGGCAATACTTCAGTTGTCTCCCCTGAAGAATATTCGTCATCTTCAGCATTTGCAAGGTATGGAAAAATTCTTACGAAGATTTGTGGTTAATTTTGCCAATTTGACTAGGGGATTCATGCATCTCTTGAAGAAGGATACTCCCTTTGAATGGGATGAGTGAGCCCAGGAGTCCTTCGATGCACTTAAGCGAGCCCTAGCATCGGCCCCGGTGATTAGTCCTCCGGATTATAGCCGTGATTTCCTATTATATGTGGCCACGTCTTTAGAGCGATTGGTATGGTATTGGTTCAGGAGGATGAGGAGCTCCAGGAGCATGTCATATATTATCTGAGCTGAAACCTTATTGACGCAGAGATTCATTATTCTCATGTCGAGAAGATTGCCTTAGTGACCGTACATGCGGTTCAGCGTTTGAGACATTATATTCTCCTTCGCCAGACCTCAGTTGTGGCCCATGTCAATCTGTTTCAGTTCGTCCTCACATGAAGGATGATTGGGGGAAAGTATAATAAATGGATTGTCATTCTGCAAGAGTTCGATCTCAAATTTGTTTCGGCAAAGTCGAAGAAATCGTTAATTTTTGCAGAGCTTATATCGGATTTCCCGAGCGAGGCTGAGGAGTCGGTTTGTGAAGATACGTTTGTTGATGAACACATCTTATTAATCTCAACATCTGACCCATGGTATGGAAATATCATAGTATATCTGCAAACACAGAGGACCCCTACTCACCTCTCACGAGATGAACGACGATGATTACGTCACGTCTCTAAGAATTACCTTATAGTGGACAATACTTTGTACTGCCGTGGGGTAGATTCCATTTTACAACTTTTTTTAACTCATGAGGAGGCTGAGGTTGTGCTGAATGATTGCCATGGAGGGGCATGTGGTGGTAATTTATCTGGGTTTTCTACATCTCAAAAGATTTTTAGAGCGGGTTATTTCTAGCCGTCGATCTTTAAAGATTGCATTGATGCGGTCAAGAGGTGCCACCCTTGCCAGGTGTTAGCACAAAATATGGGCTCGAAGCCTGCCCCATTACATCCCATTATCATCGTCGATCCCTTCACCAAGTGGGGGCTCGATTTTATGGATTGCAGCCCAGCTTCAGCTAGGGGGCACCATCATATTATCGTGGCTGTGGATTATTTCACGAAATGGGCTAAGGCAATGCCTACAGTAAAATCCGACGGTGAGATAGCCGCTCACTTCGTATTCAACCAAATCATTACTCGGTTCGCGATTCTGAGAGAGCTTGTCACTGACCATGGCTCGCACTTTCAGAACCGTATGATGGAAGAGTTGGAATTCACGTTAGGGTATAAGCAAGAGCACTCCTCTTATTACTACCCCCAAGCGAATGGACAAGTTGAAGCAGTGAATAAATCACTTAAGTCCATTCTCCAATGAACCATTGCACAGAGCAAGACGAATTGGAATATTATGTTATACCCTTCTTTGTGGGCATATCGAACCGTGGTTAAGAATGCCACTGGTTTTTATCCATATCAGCTTGTGCATGGAGTGGAGTCAATATTGCTGGTTGAATGCGAGATTCCTTCGTTGAAGCTAGCTGTGGAGCTCTTACCAGACACTTCACCTTTGGAGGAGCATTTGGTCCACCTCGAGCAACTTGATGAGAAGCGTCGAGATGCCTTGGTGGCTCTAGAGGTTAATAAGCGTCGCGTTAAGGTCCAATATGACAAGTCTGTCTGTCCAAGAGTGTTTAGTGAAGGAGACTTGGTCCTTTTTTGGGATCAATCGAAAGAACCCTTGGGGGCAGGGAAATTTATTCCTATGTGGCGTGGTCCTTACGTGGTCAAGTATGTCTTAGAGAAGGGTGCCTATGAGTTAGTTGATTATGAAGGCACAGCTTTGGCGGAGCCTAGAAATGGGCTCTATCTCAAAAAATACTATGCATGATCTTTAGCCAAGGCTGGTTGTTGTATATTATTGTACAGATTTGCATAGTTAGGTCTTTTTATTATCGTGATCGGGTTTGTGATTAGTTTCCGTTTCTTTTGGCAGATGTCAATGGAATCTTCCACCTACATAGGATTCGTGGATGGTGCAAGCCGTCACACTCAGCACTCAACCTCTGCTGCTTGGGTGATTTATACTCCTATGGGTCAGGTACTGTCTTTAGGAGGTGTATGTCTATGGCCATCTTCCAACAATGTTGCTGAATATAGTGCCGTTATCGAGCTTCTATGGGATGCCATTTCACATGGTGTTCTATCTCTTGAGGTACGTCTTGATTCGGAGTGAGTAGTGTCATAGCTCAATGGTTTGTACCATGTTAGAGATCCGACGTTATTGAGAATATTCTTACGATTGAGATTGTTAGAATGACAATTTGACAGTATTACATATATACACATTCCAAGAAATGATAATCAAGTTGCTGACTCATATGCTAACTACGTGTTAGATTGGAATTTGTTTCATTCATAATAAATTAATCATAAAAAATTTTACACATGTAAATAAATAAACCGATCACCACAAAACCTTTTATATATATCAAAAATGTGGTAATACATAGTGTCATATACAAAAGTGGAGATTTCAAAGCTTCCATCATATAATACACGGTAGTAAAAAATATATCCACTCCCAGGTGTCTAATCCTGTGGAGGGGGAGGGTTGTGATCATGATACGTCACTACGGCTCTAGCTAGCCGCCAAAATAAACACACCCATGCACGTGGCACGCCCACCACCTATCGCTGCATGGCCTCAGGCAAGTCCTTGACTTACGCCATGGGAACTCTATGAGTCAATCGCACGAAGTTGGTTTGAATGCCTTGGAGCATTTTCTCCGCATCCGCACCTGTGATGTCATCCCCTCTTCCCCTCTTTCTATGACGTGGGAATCCCTCTGGTCGCCGTGGTCCTACATCTGCACATGAATGGTAGATGTCACTATGTGTTGTCACGCAAAAACATGTCTTTTTGATTCCACATAATCAAGAAAATATAAAAAAAATTAAATAACTCAATTTTTTTTTAAAAGAGTGAGAGTCGAGATTCGGTACCTATCTCTCCGTATGTCGATCCTGGTGGCAATGCCATGTCCGGATCCCCCCGGAAATATATCCCTCCATAGGGGTATTCATCTATGGCAACAATCTGTCGTCGCCACCATGGAAAGAAGTCAGCTGGATATGGGTTGGCCACCCTACCACCCCCCAGTTTGCGCATAGCATCTGCCCAACGTCGTTGGGCCGGCTCTCAAACCCCGTGGAGAGGAACATCCACTCTAGGGCTCAATCCTGGAACACGCTCAAAGAAAAACATGCTCAATATGCTGCTGAACCTGAAGTTCTGTATCCTACCTGCCTTACACTCATTGAGCTGGTGTTTCATGTTTCTCAGTAGTGTAGTACTCCAGTCATATATGGTCGGTCTCATACACTCCACCGCATAGTAGATCAGTGGCCGCGAGGCTTGATGGAGTGAGGCTAATCCTGCTATCCTGCCCAGCATCAGTAGTATGGCCTTTAGTCCCAGCACCTGTATAGCATTGGTGGGGACTTGACTTCCCACCTTCTCAATATCTGGGTAGCAGTACATAGCTACGTACTCATCGACAGTAAGCCCACCTCCTGGCCCACCTCGGGAACGAAGGTTCACCACCTCCCCTCATCTAGATAGACCTCTGATAAAGTATATGTCTTCCACCTCTATAGTGAGAGACATCCCATCTATCCTGAAGGACTCTGAGTCTAGATCCCAATAGTTTACCAGCATCTCTAGCAGTCTTAGTTTGGCCCTCAAGCCACCAAGGCACCAAAACTTGTAGAGTTTGCATCTTCTAAGAGCTTGTTGAGCCATCATGTCAGCCCTTACAGCTTCCTCTACTTCACCATGCTCGGGCTCTCTCCATTCTAGCACCATCCTACAAGAGAAATTGCCATTTTGTCCATTAGATTCTTATACATTTCCTTACGCGGCGTCATACGGGACTGTTTTGCAAACAGTCGTGTATGTACGCGGTTTCTAGCCTCTTTTCCGCGTATAGCCAGCCCTATACATGAAAAAAGCTTCGATATCCACATGGGCCACAGCGCTCATGTAGAGATGGCCTAAACTACCTCATTTTTCCATGAAAATCAACAAAAATTATATTGAAATGCATGAGGAGAGCATGAGTAACTACCTGGAAGAAACGGTTGTGAATTTCACTGACTGGATCTCCTGGAATTTGCAGTTGAATATCAAAGCTCCAATGGGTAAAAGTTTCAAATGATTTATATTTTTTACTATTTATAGAAAAAATTTCAAATATTTGAAAATTTTTACCCCCTTTCCTATAGTTTTGACAGTTTCTAACCATTTTGGACCGTTTCTGACATAATTTGTGATGTAGAAAACCATTTTTCAGTGTTGTTTCAGCCATTGGATTGACCCGTTCGTACTGATCTTAGGTATAACGTCTATACTGGCATATAGGTTAGGTTCACCACCATTTGCATTTTGCATGACCTTATGACCATGTCACTATGACCTTAGGTACGAACCCACTCTATTATGTCATGGAACCTTCTTGCTGCTATAGAAGTGGCATGATGTGAGTGGTAGAAATTCACCTTACATGGGTACCCTAGTTAGCGCCTTATTTGCATTTGGTGCCCATGCCGACATTTTATCCTTTAGGGTGTGGGAGTCCATTGTATAGTACTTCCATGACATTTCGCAAGAGCCTCATACTCCTCTTGATCTTGTGCTGGACTTTTTCCCTCCGAAATCCCTTATGTCAAGTTGTGAATGCATTATCATGAGATTTTCTTGCCTTATTGAGCTTTATGCCGGCTCCCCTGACATTGCGTTTCATCCATATAGCCCGAGCTTGTCTCATGTCTAGCCATGCAGAGCCATTTTTTATATCTTTCGCAGCTTGATTTCCATTTTTACCGAGAGGGTATTTTCCCCCGAGTGTCGATATCCTACACATGTATCCTTTCATTGAGCATAGGTATGTTCCACTTCTTGGAACTAGTTTGTTTGTCCTTATGACACTCGTCTCCTCCTAGTTTGTAACTATAAAGCTAGTTTATTCTTTTTTCAAGCTTTTCAAATAACTGAAAAAGTCCAAAAAAATCAAAAAACCAAAAAGCCAGACAAGGAAAGATGTTATCTTTGGAAGCTGTCGAGTCGTGTCGCCTTCGAACAGAGCACTATATATCACATCCATTGGTTGGGTTATAGTTTGACTTAGGAGCTGTACTCGTTTATCTGAGTTTATCTCCACCGACTGGTTAAGCTTCCAGTCCCTATGGATCCTTTGTTGATGCCTCCTATGTCACAGAGATGTCCCAGTTTGTATATCGAGTCTATGCTACCTTCATTCAGTCACCATACGCCGTTATCCTCTTGTTCGAACGAAGTTGAAACCTGTGTCGGCCATTCCTCAGTTATCTTGACTTTGCATGTCGGCCATTCCCGGTATAGTTACTGGTTCATGCACTTTATGATTGAGTCCTTCCACATTAGACAGCTTTGCTGAGTACCTCGTGTTGGATGATGGGGGATGCCTTAATTCCCTCCTTCCAGCGGATTTCATCCCATCAACTTCATATCATTTATTCTTGGATTGGAATCTAGAGTCCTTTTGAGTTCCTTGAGACTTGCAGTCATCAGTGGCAGGTTCTCTCGCCATCGACAGTTTCTGGGGAATACATCAATGTCCCCTGATCGATGGATTCTCTCAAGTGTTCGACCTCAACACATCTATTCACACTTGTTAGTTTGCACTCTAGTACCTTGATTCCCATTATCATTATCGGTGGGTAATCTCGCGTCTGTTAACGGTATACATCAATGACCGGTAATCAGACGATGGACTACTATGTTCGACCTCGACACCTCTATTCACATAGTAGGACATGTACTCGTAGCGGTTTGTGTAGAAGGCCTTCTAGACTGGTGGCATCTTTTATATGCTACCTCCTTGATCGTGCCAGTGTTCATGAGATTTCAGCTCTCGTGACTTGATTTTAGTGTATGTCAGACATTTCCAGCCACTATGGAGATCTTGATCTATTGTATATCTTCAGCCATTTTTGGAGATCATGGTCCTTTGTATATCTTCATCATGGAGATTTTGATCTATGTATATTGTACGTGGCGATGACCACATATGTGATATCATGTATTATGCCTATTCATGGCCATTGTACTCTTATGTATCCGGGACTGCTAGATGTACTTACAGTTATATGCAGAGTTGTATCATTGTACTATGCTGATTGGGTGGCTGGTCTTCCATTTGGGATCCTTCATCACTCCACTTCTGGGATGGACTTATAATGTATTTCGGCCATCGTATGACCCCTCTGACCTAACACATTAGGGGGCATCTGTTATAGCATATTTCACCACTCCAGGTGAATCACACTTTGTATGGCCTTCCCATGTCCCGCTGCAGACTCTTTAGACCCCATGGACCATATTTTATCCTTTGATGTTTCCTTGATCATCCCTAAAACTATATAAAAAATGATATACACGGATTTTTACCCGATAACCGCGTACATACGCGGGTTTGACTCCTATAACCGTATACATCGGGATGTGTGCATAGTCCAAATCCTTTTGGAGTTTTCCTTGACATGGATCTGACTCATTCGACTCCTTGCCTTCCATATGCCTTGAGATCACTCAGATCCGACCCTTCATTATCCCTTGTGAAGCTATATAAGGAACCCCTTGGTACATTGAAGGCATATGGAGAGATTGAAAGCAACGAAACTATAGTCTAGTGTTGCCGGATTTTATGCTTGAGTTTGCATCCCTTTGTCCCTTTGGAGCACTATTGTGTTCTTCCCAAGCTTGTATTTTGCTAGTGAGCTTGCTATCATGAGATGGAGGATTGAGGTGGTGGAGGCCCAAGTGGGGGATTCAGTTTCTCCGGTTCGCAGACGTTCCGTTAGAGGTTGTATCTATCTTGTAATCTCTGATTTATATTAATAAGAACTATCTTTTCCTGTCCAATGATGTCTATTTGATTGAATATTGTATCCATTGGAATATGTCAAATGCTTTTACATTATTGATTATATATGCTAGAATAGATCTAACACCATGATATATAGTATGCTTGTATTGTTTACTTGTTGTTGAGGAAGTATTATATCAATTCAAGATGAAGATTGGAAAGCTCAACGGGGATCTACTTCAACCATCTGGAATAAGGTATGAGGTCTGATCCTTTAGTGTTAGACATTTTATTTCTATTGCATATTGGGAAAGATTGATTTCTAGAGTCAAAGCTATCTGTTGTGGTACCCCAAGGCATAGGAATTTCTCTCAGTAACACCAGAGCATAGTATATATTCATATTCTTTATCGTTGTGTCATTATCATTCATTTTTAGATGATACAGTTTCCTTTGTAGAAACAACTTGTTCACAAAATATTTTGATTGATACGAACTCCCTAGTTTCCCCCAAATGATTATTGCACTATCTTCACTAGATATGTTCAAAAAAATAGAGTCTGATAAGAATAATCTAATTGTATTCCTTTCCCTTCTTTCTAATTTATCCCAATCTTCTTGTGACGTTCCAGTGGGTTTTGTACCCGGATCCACAGTAATCCATTGTTCTCGATCTACAAGAAGATCCTTGATTTTGAGCTTCCATAGCTCAAAGTTTTGGTTGTTAAATTTCTTGAGCTCAATTCTTGAACTACTCACAATTCTCTTTCAATGCACAAATTAACATTATAAAGATACCACTTAACCTAGGTTTATGATAGACCCATTATCTATCAACTGCATCGAACCCTCAACAACAAATGCATCCCACTAATGCCAATAATCAAACTTTGATATGCATGTAAGTTTTAAACTTGTAAAGAGAAGCAAAGCACACAAATTATTTTAAGGAAAAAAAATATTACACAACATCATTTACACATAATACCTAAATATTTACCCTAGAAACCCTTAACCGGGAAAACTAGTAAACGTTGGAACTGCCACTCTTATTTTTTCATTATCATTATTGTTACGGAGAAAATTTCCTATGGCTTGGGGTACCACAACAGATAGAGTAACCGTAGAAGTCAATCCCTTACCATATGCAAGAGAAACCAAATATATAACACTAAAGGATCTTGAAATATACCTTATTCCGGACGTTTGATGTGGATCCACGTTGAGCTTTTCCACTCTTGCTTGTATAAGTAATTTGATCTCTCAACATTCAGCAAACAAGACAAGCATTCTATATGATGGTGTTAGACCTACTCTAGCATATATAATCAATAACATATAAGCATTTAAAAACATACATGGATTCAATACTCATTTAAATACACATTATTGGACAGGAAAATATATTTCTATTAATATAAAATAGAGATTACAATAGTGACAACCTCTGTCGGCACATCTACGAATTGGAGAAACTGAGTCCTCCACCTAGGACTCAACCACTTCAATCCTCCATCTATCGATAGCAAGCTCACAAGCAAAGGCAAGCTTGGGAAGAACACAAATTGCTCCTGGGACAAAGTGATGCAGACTCAAATATAAGCTCCCGCAACAATGGACTATAGTTTTCTTGCTCTTCAATTCCTCTCTCTTCAATGTATCCAAAGAGTTCCTTATATAGTGCTTCAATGGGGTAATGGAAGGTCAAATCCGAGCGATCTCAAGGCATATGGAAATTCAAATATGAGTGATCTCAAGGCATATGGAAGGCCAAGAGACAAGTGACTCCGATCCACATCAAGGAAAACTACAAAACTATTTGGCCTTTTTTAGATATCCCGATGTACATGGGTTTAAGGGTCAAATCCATGTATATATGCGAGAATAGGTTTAAAATTCACGTATATAAAATAAGACATGTTTTTAGGGATGATATTGGAAACATCAAAGTTACAAAAATGGTCCCTGGGGTCTAAAGAGTCTGCAGAGGGACAAGGAAGGCCATAAAGGTGTGATTCACCATGTGTGGTAAAATCAGCTGTAACAGATTTCCCCTAATGTGTGAGCTCAGAGGGGTGATATGATGGCCGAAATACATTATAAGTCCATCCCAGAAGTAGATTGATGAAGAACCAAGTGGAAGAACCAGCCATCCAATAGTATAATACAATAATCAAACTCTACACATAACTGCAAGTACATATAGTAGTCCCAGATACATAAGAGTACAATGGCCATGAATAGGCATGATACAAAATATGACATGTGTTATTATCACCACATACAATATAGATAGATCAGAATCTCCATGATGAAGATATACAAAGGATCATGATCTCCATGAAAGCTAAAGATATATAATGGATCAAGATATCCATAATGGCTGGAAACTTCTGACATATACTGGAATCAAGCCACGAGAGCTGAAATCTCATGAACACTGGCATGATCAAGGAGGTAGCATATATGAAATGCCACCAATATGGAAGGTCTTCAACACAATCCGCTACGAGTACATGTCCTACTATGTGAATAGAAGTGTCAAGTTTGAACATAGTAGTCCATCGTCTAATTACCGTTCATTGATGTATATCATTAACAAATGCGAGATCATTCACCAATAATGAAAATGGGAATCAAGGTACTAGAGTGAAAACTAACAAGTGCGAATAAATGTGTTGAGTTCAAACACTTGAAAGGATCAATCGATCAAGGGACATTGATGTATTCCCAAAACTGTCGATGGCGAGAGAACCTGCCACTGATGATTGCAAGTCTCAAGGAACTCAAAATGACTCTAGATTCCTATCCCATAATAAATGATCTGAAATCGATGGGATGAAATCCACTAGAAGGAGGGCATTAAGGCATCCCCCATCATCCAACACGAGGTACCCAACAAATCTGTATAGTGTGGAAGGACTCAATCATAAAGTGCACAAACCAGTACAATACCGAGAATGGCCAACATGCAAAGTCAAGAGAACTGAGGAATGGCCGACTCAGGTTTCAACTTCCTTAGAACAAGAGAATAAAGGCGAATGGTGACTGAATGTCGGCAGCATAGACTCGATATACAAAACTGGGACATCTCTGTGACACAGGAGGCATCGACAGAGGCTCCATAGGGACAGGAAGCTTAACCAGTCGGTGGAGATAAACTCAGAGAAATGAGTATAGCTCCTACAGTCAAACTATTAACCCAACCAATGGATGTAATATACAGTGCTCTGTTCGAAGGTGACACGAATTGACTGCTGCCAAACATAACATCTTTTCTTATCCGGGTTTTTTATTTTTTTTATTTTTTGGACTTTTTCAAATATTTTCAAAAGCTTGAAAAAGAATAAAAGTGCTTTATAGTTACAGACTAGGAGGAGACGAGTGTCAAGGGACAAACAAACTAGTTCCAAGTAGCGAAACATACCTATTCTCAATGCAATGATACATGTGTAGGATAACGACACTTGGGGGGAAATCCCCTCTTGGTAAAAATGGGGAATCAAGCTGCAAAAGATATAAAAAATGGCTCTGTGTGGCCAAAAATGAGGCAAGCTCAGGCTATATGGCTGATAATCAAAGTCAGGGAAGCCAGCATAAGGCTCAATAAGGCAAGTAAAAATCATGATAATGAAATTACAACTTGATATAAGGGAGTCATGGGGGAAGAAGGCCAGAAAAAGGATCAAGAGGAGTATAAGGCTCTTACGCAAAGACATGGCGATACTATATAAAGGACTCCCATACCTTAAACGGGAAAAATGTCGGCATGGGAACCAAATACAAAAAAAGAGCTAACTAGGGCACCCATGTATGGTCAAGCTCTACCATTCACATCATGTCACTTCTAAAACAGCAAGAAGGTTTCGTGACAAGATAGAATGGGTTCGTACCTAAGGTTATCATTAAATAGTCATAAGGTCATGCAAAATGCAAATGGATGTGACATCTAACCTATATGCTAGTTTAGACATAATACCTAAAATGGGCACGAACGGGTCAAAACAATGGTCGAAACGAAGCTCAAAACGGACTCCTACATCATCAGATTAGTCCAAAACGGTCCAAAATAGTCATAAACGGTTCAAAACTATAGAAAGGGGGTAAAAAATTTCAAAACTTTTCTATAAATATTAAAAAATTAAAAAATTACATATCATTTGAAATTTTCACCCATTTGAGCTCATAACTTCAAATGTGAATTTCGAGAGCTTCGTTCGACGAAATTCGACACTGCTTGTTCCAGGGAACTACTCATGTCCTCCTCTTCCATTTTCATGCAATTTTTTTCAATTTCCATGGTCAAATTTGACTTTTAGGCCAGTCTAAATTATTCATTTCAGCCCATGTGGAAATCAGGGCTTTTTCCGCATATAGGGCTGACTATATGTAGAAAACCCTCCCAAACCCATGTACATACGCGATTGTTTTGCAAACAGTCGCATATGCAGCTATGCACATGGTTTTTTAAGGTATATATTGACTAAAAAATACTTTTAATGTGTAGGATGGTTCTAGAAAGGAGGGAGAGGGAACATGGAGATGTAGAATAGGTAGTTCAGGGTGATTTGATGGCTCAACAAGCTTTCGTGTATGTGCGCTATACAAGTTTTGGTGTCTTGGCAGCCTGAGGGCCAAACCAAGACTCCTACAGATGCTAGTAGACTACTGGGATCTAGACTCAGAGTCTTTTCATATCAACGGGATGTCCCTCACTATAGAGGTGGAGGACATATACTTCATTACAAGATTGTCCCAACGGGGAGAGGTGGTGAACCTACGCTCTCGTGGGCCCGGAGGTGGCCTCACCATTGATGAGTACATTGCAGTATACTATTTTCCAGACACGAAAAAGGTTGGGAGTCAAATCCTGACAAACTCCATCCAGGTACTAGGCCTGAAGGCTATACTATTGGAACTTAGTAGGATAGCTGGGCTAGCATCACTCCACCAGGCCTCACGGCCATTGATGTTCTATACAGTGGAGTGCATGAGACCCATAGTTTACGACTGGAGAACTACATTATTGAGTAACATGAAGTGGCAGCTTAGTGACTGCAAAATGGGCAGGGTACGAAACTTCAGTTTCAGCATTATACTAAGCACGTTCTTTTTTTAGCGTGTTCCGGGGCTAAGCCCTAGAGTTGGCGTTCCTCCTCACGGGGTTCGAGATCTGTCCCAACGACGTTGGGTAGATGCTATGCGCAGACTAGGTGAAGGTAGCGTGTCCAACCCCTACCCAGCTAACTTCTTTCCATGGTGGCGGCGGCAAATCATTGCCATCGATGACTACCCTTATGTGAGGATAGATTTTCGGGGAGATCTCGACATGCCCCTACCACTAGGAGTAGAATACGGTGATATTGGTAACGAATCCCAACCCTCTTTTTAAGTTTTTTGAATTATAATTTTTTTTGTGTGTGTGTTTTTGATATATTGACTCAAAAGACATATTTTTGAGTGACGACACAAAGTGACCATCTATCATGTGTGTGCAGATGTTGGACCACGGCGGCCTGACGGTTTCCCTCGTCATAGATGGAGGGAAAGAGGAGATGATATCATGGGCGTGGATGCGGAGTGGATGCTCCAAAGCATCCATTCAAACTTTGTATGGTTGACACACATAGTACCCATGGTGCAAGTCAAGGAATTGCCTGAGGCCATGCAGCGCCAGGTGGTTGGGGTACCACGAGCATGGGTGCGGTTATTTCGACCACTAGCTAGAGACATGGTGTGCTACCATGATCAGAACCCCCTTAATCCTCCACAAGCTTAGAGACGTGAGAGTGATTCATTTTTGTACTACTGTGTATTATATTTTGGTGGCTCGAAAGCCCCATTTTTGTATTATTAAGGCTTATGTATTATGACGTCACATTTTGGATTTTTAATGAAAAACTTTTATGATGATCGATTTTATTTATTTACATGTGTATAAAAATATATGTTTGTGATTTACTTATGGTCTATGAAACAAATGCCAATCTAACACATAGTTAGCATATGAGTCAGCAACTTGATTATAAATTCTTGAAACATGTATGTATGTTATGTTCTCAAATTGTCGTACTAGCAATATCACAAATAATAATCTTCATAATAATGTCGTATCCCTACTACGATACAAGCCATTAAGTTGAGAAACCACTAACTGCAAATCAAGACATACCTCAAGAGATAGAACACCATGTGAAATGGCATCTCGCAATAACTCAATAATGGCACTATACTCAGCAACATTGTTCGAAGAAGGTCGTAAACATACGCCTCCTGAAGACAGTACCTGACCCGTAGGAGTATAGATCACCCAAGCAGTAGAAGCTGAGTTTTGAGTGTGGCAGCTAGCACCATCAGTGAATCCTATGTAAACGGAAGACTCCATCAACATCTTCCATAAGAAACGAAAGCTAATCAACAAACCTGATCACCATAAGAAAACCTAACAATGCAAAAAGTTGTACAATAATATACAATAATCAGCCCTGGCTGAAGATCATGCATAGTACTTTTTAAGATAGATCCCATTTCTAGGCCCCACCAAGGCTGTATCTTCATAATCCACCAGCTCATAGGCGCCCTTCTCTAACACACGTTTGACTACATAAGGACCATGCCACATGGGATTAAACTTTCCTACCCCCAAGGTTTCTTTAGCTTGATCCCATAAAAGGACCAAATCACCTTCACTAAACCTCCTTGGATGGACAAACTTATCATACTGGACCTTAACATGACGATTATTTACTTCAAGAGCCACTAAGGCATCTCGAGGCTGCTCATCAAGCTACTCTAAGTGGACCAAACGTTCCTCCAAAGAGGAAGTGTTTGGTAAAATCTCTATAGCTAGATTCAATGAAGGAATTTCGCATTCAACTAGCAAGACAAACTCCACCCCATGTACGAGCTAATATGGAGAAAAACCGGTGGCAGTCTTAACCGCGGTCCTATAGGCCCACAAAGCAGGATATAACATGATATTCCAATTCGTCTTGCTTTGGTTGATGGTTCATTGGAGAATGGACTTAAGTGATTTGTTCACTGCTTCGACCTGTCCATTCGCTTTCGGGTAATAAGAAGATGAATGCTCCAGCTTATACCCTAGCTTCGAGGCCAACTCTTCCATCATTTTATTTTGAAAGTGCCTACCATGGTCAATGACAAGCTCTTTCGGAATGTCAAACTAAGTAATAATTTGGTTGAATATGAAATGCACGACTGTCTCACCGTCAGATTTAACCGTGGGCATAGCCTCAACCCATTTCATGAAATAATAAACAGCCACTATAATGTGATGATGCCCCCAGCCGAAGCTAGGTGGAAATCCATAAAGTCAAGCCCCCACATGGTGAAGGGACCAGCGGTGATAATCGGATGTAACAGGGCAGGATGTGATTGCATATTGTGTGCAAACACCTGGCAAGGGAGGCACTTCTTGACTGCATTAACATAATCTTTGAATATCGACAGCCAAAAATATCCCGCTCTCAAGATCATTTGGGCTGTAGAAAGCCCAGATAAATGACCGCCACACGCCCCTCCGTGGCAATCATTCAGCGCAACCTCATCCTCTTCATAGATTAAACAATGACGTAAAATGGAATCTACCCCACAGTGATACAAAGTGTTATCCACTATAAGGTAGTTCTTAGCTACGTGACGTAATCGTCGTCGCTCATCCCGTGAAAGGTGAGTAGGAACTTTCAATGTTTGCAAATATATAATGATATCGCCATACCATGGATCCATAGTTGAGATAAGGAAAATATGCTCATCTACAAACGTATCTTCATAAACCTCCTCTTCCTCCTCCCTTGGGAAATTTGAAATGAGCTCTGCAAAAATTAACGATTTCTTCGATTTTGCTTAAACAAATTCGAGATCAAATTCTTGAAAAATAACAATCCACTTATTATACTTTCCCTCGTTCATACTTCTAGTGAGGATGAACTAAAATGGATTGACATGAGCTACCACCAAGGTCTGGCGAAGGAGAATGCAATGTCTCAATCTTGAAACTACATGAACGGTGGCTAAAGCAAGATTCTCCACATGAGAATAATGGATTTCTGCATCTATAAGGTTCCGGCTCAAATAATATATGACATGCTCATGGAGCTCCTCATCCTCCTGAACCAAAACCATACCAATCATTTCCATGGAAGCGGCCACATAAATCAAAAATTCACGGCTATAGTCGGGTGGACTAAGCATGTGGGCCGAAGCTAAGGCTTACTTAAGAGCATCAAAGGACTCCTAGGCTTCTTCATCCCAGCAAAAGGTAGTGTCCTTCTTTAAAAGATGCATAAATCCTTTAGTCAAATTGGCAAAGTTAACCATGAATATCTATAAGAAGTTTTCCATGCCTTGCAAACATTGAAGATGTCTAATATTTCTCGGGGGAGACAATTGAACTATTACCTCACCCTTTAAGGGATCGACTCTTATACCGTCCCCGGAAACAATGAATCCTAGCAAGCGAACAGAACTCACGAAAAAAGATGCACTTATGAGGGTTTAATTTAACCTGATAATGACGGCATCTTTCGAAAAATAATCTCAAATGGTTGGAATGACACACTCTAAACTGAGAATGAGCAGCAAGGTTATCCAAAAATACTTCAATAATCGAATTGAGATCGTGAAAAATCAAGGTCATAACCCGCTGAAATGTGGCTCTGACATTTTTAAGACTGAAAGGAATCTTTCAATATGCAAACGTACCCCAAGAACAAATAAATGCAGTTTTTTGTTGATCCTTTGGTTTGATTTGAATCTGATTATATCCAGAAAATCCGTCCATGAAGGAAAATACCTCGCTTCCCACACACTCATCCAAAATTTGATCAATAAATAGTGTGGTAAAATTATCCTTAGGACAAGCGTGATTTAAATCACAGAAATCGGTGCATATATGGATTTCTCCTTGCTTCTTATCAACCGAAACGGGATTTGAAACCCACTCCACCAAGGGAACAGGATAGATAAAACTAGCTTTTAACAGCTTTTATATCTCATCCTTAATCGCGGGTGCTTTTCTAGGATTCACCGCATGAAACGTTGTCGAACAAGTTTGGCATTTGGATAATTATTAATTTCATGTTCGACAATGTGAGGGTCAATACCTAGAATTTCCTCGTATGACCAAGCAAATATATCATGAAATTCTTTGAACAACTCGGTATACTCTTGAATCTCACCATGGGAACATTCCCCCCAATATAGACATTCTCAATCTTGCTAGGATCGCGAGAGATATTGATAGGAATAGTAGGCGATATATTCACCATGTTCCCATCAGCCATCTGACCAGGAGAGCTTAATGGAACCATGGGAGTACCAATATTCTCGCTAAGAATCTCCCTAAAGTCCTCACGCTCCAAGTGGTCAAGCTCTGGAAGAAAATAGGATCTATGATGTAACTCTTCCCAAAATGGATCAACCCCAGACATGGCCTCAATAATAGCTTCATATGATGGAAAAACACTATCAAGGAAATCATGCACGTGAGAAGACTCATTTGCCCATGCAGGAAGTACATATGTATCCTCCTCCTCTGTCCATGATGAGGAAGGACTAGGCTCTGCAACACAATCAAGATTCACTTAATATGATATCATCGCTGTAAGCAATGTCACATCCATTTCTATAGGTCCATTTGAAGGATTCGGTGAAGGAAGAATCCAAGGATATTACATATAGGTAGTGCGAAAAGACAGCGAATTCAATGAAGATGAAGCCCCAATAAAACTGGATCCAATCATAAGAATGGGCGCAGGACAAATAAAGTTCCCCACAATTTATGGATACATACCTACACCCACACTCCCAGTTGCCGACTGAGAATGGTCGATAATCACGATAGAAGCTCCCGACGATGCATTAACACTCGGATTTTTGAATGATGTCTGATTGATTGTAACAATATTCCCATTAAATGAAAAGCATACAACTCGAAAAAGAGAAGAGGCTACAGCTTGCATAATATACATCCAATTCCAACCCAGTAAAATATTATAATCAAGGGGTGCATCAACCACCTCAACCTCGATCGTGACGGTCTTCCCTCCCAAACGGACTTTAAGAGAAGGAAGAATCCCATGCGGCCTAAATGATCTACCATCAAAGGCATTCAACATGTTGGCGGATTGAGACAACTCAAGAGAACCCAAACCCTTCTAGCATGACAAAGACATCACAGAAGCAGCAGCACCTTTGTTAATCATAGTGCGTTTGATGGTCATATTAAGACATTCTACATGAATCAAGAGAGACACATAGTAAGGAAAGGGAGGTCGTAGTCCCATGGTTTCAAATTTGATGACGGAAGAAGAGCTGTCATCGTCAACCCCAAGATCGATAGCAAAGCTTTCCTTTGCGAAGGACAACTCTGAAGTACTTCAAGTGTAGACATCGCACAAGGAGTGTGGCCCAAATCCTCGACAACAAAATAGTTCTGGGTGACTCGGGAATTAGGATTGTGCACCGAACACTTTAGGACCCCCTTAGGAATGTGAGGTGAAATATTAGGTTTATCCATAGGCTTTTCAATATGCAAAGGGATCTTGGGTGGAGTGGGTTCTTTTCCAAGGTCTGGTTGTGATGAACCATAGTCTTTCGCATGAGTCACAACCTTAGTAGCACGTACCATGTTGATGCAACCATGACCAGTATTGGCTTCTAGCGGATCTTGATATCCACCCAACGCACAATGAGGATCATGGGTCCTCGAGTTCATATTTTGATTATGGGGTAAAGGATTGGTCAGCACAGCTGGGCCTTGTGCTATGAATCTTGAGGAATCTTCCATACGAGGGCACTAGTGAGAGAGGTGATCATCCTTACACAATTTGCAAGGAAAATTAACCTTACATTTAGACTGCTTGTCCCCCTTATCATTTCGGGCATTCTTGTCATTAAAATTAGCATTTTCATTCTTATTCCCACCCTTATGATTATTTTTACCCTTTTTCTTATTCCTTCCAGGCTGTTGGTTGCCCTTCTGGTCCGACGATTGCACAGAAAGTACACTCGTTGTTTGGGTGGGTTGAGACGAATATGTAGCTTGTCCCAATGCAGATTGATTAATAGACAATTGACTTACTTGTTTCGCAACCAAATCCATAGGTTTGGTACTTGTACAACCCACACTGCCATCGGCATGTGGTCCAGGTTTGATCTTAGGATCGAAACTAGAACATGGAGTGTTAGGTATGATCTCATACAGAAGTTTGAATTGAGCATAAATAAAATCCAACTCCTGTGCCCTAAAGATTGCTTGTTCCTCATTCTGAACTCCGGATGTAGAAACATCCTTCATGATGTATGGTGACAATTATTTGAGGAGCCATTCAAGGAGAAATTCTGGGGGTGTGAATTCTTTAATAAACCTCTTCTGTCTATGCCACTCTTGGATATGGTCTGAGATATGTGTGGCTTTATCTTGTCGAAATTTTGACAACAGTTCTGTACCAACATCATAATGCACAGGTATCTAGAAGTGATTGAGGAAACTCATAGAAAGGTCATCAAACAAAACGAATGCCCCCTTTGGTAACTCTATGCAACATTTTGATGCAGGCCCAGTGAGGGTGCGTTGAAATAGCCTTAAACATATTGAGTAGTCATGTAATGAATTTCAATACCACCAAAGGTGAAAAGTAGTGACATGTTCACTAGGATATTCTCCTGCTTTTCCCTCGAACTTGGGAATGTCTGAAGGAAGCTTGGTGGGGAAAACCGGCCAAGCCGGGTCATGAGATACTAGATCGTTCATTAGTCTCGACAAGTCAGGAAAATTTAACGTTGCGAGGAAAGGGATCCTAGGTTGAGCCGGTCTATGCCACACTCCCTAATAATTTTGGTTCATATAAGGCTGATTACTGTAAATACCATGGCCATGGCCATAATATCATCCTTTCGTTTGACCCATGTAGGGCTGCATGGAAGCAATATGATGTGGTGTACCTTGACTAGGCGGCGTCACAAAGCCATAATTAGATGAGTAAGTGGGTTGTTGATACCCGTACCCATAGGGTTGATATTTTTTTCCATACTGCGGTCCATAAGGTGTCCGATGGGATGTCCCATGAGAAGTTCCGTAGTTAGGAATATGAGGAACTCCTTGCAATGGACTGTGAGACAATCCAGAAACAACAAGAAGTGCTTTACTCTGAGATACTACTATGTGAGTAGTCACAGTACGAACATGTCTAGTAGGAACATTCCGTCCCAAAGGACCACGTGAATGAGGGGGAGGAAGGGTTGTCAAGAATGCATTCGAAGGAGTAGAATTTGAGGATGAAGGGACATGTGAAGGGATGTACGAAGTGTTCCCTATGGTCACTCGTCTTGGTTCTGGTATCCGAATATGACTACTAACACTAGGTCTATGACGGACATGAGAAGTAGCTTCCACCATTGGGATGGAAGGTGCAATGTGACTAGTGCTCCCAAATATCTCCGCATGGAAAGGAATAGGAGTGCCTCTAGGCATAGTGCTAGCTTCAATCTCAGACTCGGCATGATGTGCTAGATCGTGTGTAGGGATATCAGGTATGCCATAACGAATATAACTAGTGCTCGTGGGTTCATGATGAGTCTTGTCACCCGAAAACCAATACCAGCGACCTGCAAATGAGGGATAATACCCAGAATGTGAAGGTATATCAGGTGAAGGATCATATACAGGACTAGGATCTTCCTCCCCAACCTATTTATCCGGAGAATACATCTCAGGAATATCATCCTCATTATCTCCCATCGTGTTTGAATCAATGTGAGAAGTAGTTTGCCCGGACTGTCTCTTTCTCTCTCCCAAATGAGGAGGATATGTGGAAGGCAGAAGTCCTACTAAAAAACAGTGAAGTGCCGCACCTAAATCCACAATGACTCAAAAAATGAAAAAGACTCTATCTAATTACACAAACCCTAGGCAAACTATCGTGCACAGAGCATACACCTATATAATGTAAATCCAAATCACAAGAAAGAAAGGGTAGGATATGTGAGCTCCTGAATGAAGTAGGTATGTCTCGCCTAGGAGAGGCTTGAGACTCCCATACACAACAAGCGGAGGTTCGTAACCAATTATTGTGGCCCTCATATTAAACGCATATTGTGATTGTGCTATCTGACCCCAACCTAGCCAGGACACCTACAGAATAATCTCTGTGAAGTACCCCCTCGATAATCTAGGTAAGGCAACTAAGTTCACCTCAATATAATCAATGCTCAGGTGGACAATCACAAGCGGGATTGACCATATGGCAAGGGTAGGAAAGCTCGAAACTCTCAAAAGAGCCCCCTGATAGGAATACAATCCTGGAAATAAGAAAAAGAAAGACTCTACCACCCCCAGACTCTACAAGCACCATCAGACAACACCCAAGCAAAGCACCAAGGTAAAAGAGACCTAATGCACTAATCCCAAAACAAAAAATAGACAATGCAATGACAAGAACATTTTTTTAAAAATTCTAACTAAAAAGCGTCTCTGGTCAGAAACAGAGGTGTATACAGACTCTAGAAGCATCCAAGGAGACTCAGAAATCATCAAAACTCACCCAACAACACTTAATATTCCCCTAAAAGGAAAAACTCAGGGAATACATGACTGTGTGCAGAAAACCCACGTATATACGTGGAAATCCCAGTAAAATCCACCTGTACACGCAACTGTGAAGCCAAAAATCGCGTACAGGAAGAAAAAGAGATAAAAAAAATAAGGTAAAACAGGCAAGCTGAGACAAACTTTACTCCTATCAAACACTACTAGGAAAACATGCCCCCAGACTCGACTTAGAAACAGAGAAATAAGATAAATTCAAGTACATTGAATGCTGATAAAACCCCCAAAGGAAATCGCTAGGAACTCCCCAGCGAAGTCACCAATTTTGTTACAGAGAAAACTTCCTATGGCTTGGGGTACCACAATAGACAAAGTAACCGTATAAATCAATCCCTTCACATATGCAAGAGAAACCAAATATCTAATACTAAAGGATCTCGAAACATACCTTATTCCAGACGTTTGATGTAGATCCCCATTGAGCTTTTCCACTCTCGCTTGTATAAGTAATGTTCTCTCTCAACATTCAGCAAACAAGACAAGCATTCTATATGATGGTGTTAGACCTACTCTAGCATATATAATAAATAACATATAAGCATTTAAAAGCATCCATGGATTCAATAATCATTTAAATACACATTATTGAACAGGAAAAGATATTTCTATTAATATAAAACAGAGATTACAATAGTGACAACCTTTGTCGGCACGTCTACGAATTGGAGAAACTGAGTCCTCCACCTGGGCCTCCAACACTTCAATCCTCCATCTCTCGATAGCAAGCTCACAAGCAAAGGCAAGCTTGGGAAGAACACAAAGTGCTCCAAGGGACAAACGAATGCAGGCTCAAGTATAAGCTTCGGCAACAATGGACTATAGTTTTCTTTCTCTTCATTTCCTCTCTCTTCAGTGTATCTAAAGGGTTCCTTATATAGTGCTTCAATGGGGTAATGGAAGGTCAAATCCGAGTGATCTCAAGGCATATGGAAGGCCAAGAGACAAGTGACTTGGATCCACATCAAGGAAAACTCCAAAACTATTTGGCCTTTTGCACACAGCCTGATGTACATTGGTTTAAGGGTCAAATCTGTGTACATACGCAAGAATAGGTTTAAAATTCATGTATATCAAATAAGACATGTTTTTAGGGATTATCTTAGAAACATCAAAGGTACAAAATTAGTCCATGGGGTCTAAAGAGTCTGCAGAGGGATAGGGAAGGCCATAAAGGTGTGATTCACCATGTGTGGTAAAATCAGCTGTAACAATTATGACTCCCTCACAAAACAAAATATAGGTATTTTTCAGCATCTAATAACCTAATCTGTTCACCCAGATTAAAAAATAGACCCCAATCCCTTAACTGGGATTCAATTGCATATTTTTATAAAATTTCGTGAAGGTGTTGGAGGGATTGTCAGGCATGTCATTCACAAGCGCACCTTCCCCCCCAAAACATGAAGGGGATTTATAAGTTACAAGTTTTTGATGAATCTATGTTGGTGATTGAGTGGTTTAAGAAGAATAAGCCTCCAAAGAATATTCTATTGAAGCCTATTTTTTAGGAAGTCTACATAATCAACAGATCTTTCTTGTCTATTTATTTCCATCATATCTATAGGGAGGTGATATTTAATGTAGATCTCTTCTCAAAACAAGGGCCTCAATTGGAGGAAGGATTTTGGAAGATTTGGGAAGGAGTTGAAGGCACCATCACTGAGAGGGAAATTGATCATCTACCTAGCTGACCATCTACATGAATGATCAATGTTCATGTTTCTGTTAGTGTTGATGTATTTGTAACTTCAGAATGTATTCACTTGTATATTCACTTGTATATCTCATGTATTGTACCCCGATGTTTATTTCGGGAAGTATCTGTAATGTAATTGAGTCATGTCATACCCCAATGTTCCTATCAAAAGGTTCTATAATGTAAACAAGTCATGTCAAGTCATTGTGGGAAACCCTACTATTGTTTAAGGGTTAAAGTCCCCACAGTTGCAGGGCCCTAGGGTTATTAGACTCTCCTAGAGAAGTCGGCCCTAGTGAGTCATTGTCAAGTTGGGAATTAGTATAAATAGAGAGTGAGTCTCTCTATTTATCACACACTCACTCATACTCAGTTGTAGCACATAGCTGAGGAAGAAGAAGTTGTTGGGGCTAGAGAGAAAGAGGCTACTGCTATCAAGATATAATCTTACAGTTTTTGGGGCTTTGCTATTGGTGTTGGTTCTATCTCTGACGAAGTTGTGGGGTTTTCTCCTTTATGGTTTCCCCAAGGAAAATATTTTTGTTCATTGTCTCATGTGTTTGATTGATGTGCCTGTTATTCTCTCAGTTAATATCCTAATTTAATGCTATCTTAAATGATAAAAATCTAACATGGTATCAGAGCTAACCTAAGAAGAAGACACTGTGTAGCTGCGAAAACTAGGGATTCCTACTTTTTGGATCTCTCTCCACATATTTTCAGCAAAAGAAGGTTGGGATGACTCTTCTCTCTAGGGTGAATCTTTTTGTCAAAGAAGAATCTTATTCTGAGCATTTTCAGTTTTTGACCCGACACTACTGCTGGAAATTAGGGCTTTCCACAGAAGTGGAATTTTTTAGTAATCCCAGGACTGGATTGATATCCTCCTCAAAATCGAAGTTTAGAGATCAAGATCAAAGTTTTTGGTTGGATAGAAATCTGGGAAAGTCAAACCCTAATCTACTCCTGAACTAGCTCTATGGAAATTCAGCTCCAGATCCAGATCTGACATCTTAATCTGGTAAGATCTAAATCTTTTGTATTTCCATTTCAGTTTCTCAATTAAGATGTCTCATCATACCAATCTTGATGAAAATCTTGAGGGAGCTGATAACTTTCGAGCCTGGAAGTATAGGATCTCACTGGTCCTAGAAGAAAATGAGTTGGACTCCTACATCAATGAGGAGATTCCAGTTCCAGAGGGAGATGATGCTAAGGCCTTACAGAAGAAGAAGTTGGTTATGGCTAAGAGGATTATTGTTTATTCAATCAAGGATCACCTCATACCACAGGTGTCCTCCCTTAAGACACCTAAAGCTATGTTCGATGCCCTAACCAAACTGTTTGAAGGAAAGAACATAAATTGGAAGATGACCTTAAGGAACCAGTTGAAGAATGTGAAGATCCAAAATGCTGAGACCATACAATCATACTTCACAAGGATCTCTCATATCAAAGAAAAACTTGAAACAGTGGATGAAGAAGTGGAGGATGTAGAGATTGTAATGACCACCTTGAATGGTCTCCCAAGGACATGGTACTCTTTCATTCAAGGGATCTATGCCATAAAGAAGTTATTCAAGTTCAGAAGAATATGGGAAGAATTCTCTCAAGAAGAAGCTCGGATATCAGCTCGAGAAGAAAAGATGGGAAGTGAAGATCAATCTCTCACAGTACCATCCAAGAAAACCAGAACTAGCCACCATAGAGGTAAGCACTCTCACCACAAGAGTAAATTTAGAAAGCCTAGAGATATGTCTAAGTACATTTTCTATACATGTGATGAAAGAGGACACTTTGTAGAGATTGCCCTAGAAACAAAAGTAGCTCTCACAAGAAGAAGGGAAACAAGAGAAGATATCATGCCCATGCTACAGAGGATGATGAAACTTCCACAAAGAGAACCAGACAAGACAGTGATGAAGAATATGTTCTGATTTCTGTTCTCACAGGAACTATCACACATGGAAGCAATGATTGGCTTATAGACAGTGGTGCTTCCAAACATATGACAAGATTCAAGGAATCCTTTGTGAAACTATCTGAACATGAATCACCTCACAGGGTGAAACTTAGAGATGACTACCAGTATCCAATAAAAAGTAGTGGTGAATCCGCATATAAGCTAGACTCTGGAAATTCTATCAAGATGAAAGATGTATTGTTTGTACTTGGACTAAATAAGAACCTCCTCTCCATATCTGCATTGGATGCAAAAGGAATGAGGGTTTCAATTGTAGATGGCCAAGTTCTCATGTGGCCAAAGGGAAAGTCTATTGATGATGCAGTAGTCATTGGGGAACAAGAAGGAGGACTATACAAATTGAAGGGCCAACCAAAACAAGCTTTGGTTCATGACTCGGTAGAACCAAATGAGCTTTGGCATAGAAGGCTTGCACATGTGCATTATAGAGCACTGTCACTTGCAAGAAAAGTTGTTGAATGTCTCCCAGAAATGCAGACAAAACATGAAGGTGTATGCAAAGGATGTGTGAAATGGAAGAACACAAAGAAGACATTTCCAAGTAGCAAGAGCAAGGAAAAATGAATCTTGGAAATCATCCACTCTGATGTATGCAGTCCAATGTCATACAGTTCATTAAGCGGGTATGTATACTATGTCTCTTTTATTGATGATTTTTCTAGGAAGACATGGATATACTTTATGAAGAACAAAGATGAAGTATTCAGCAAGTTCAAGGAATTCAAATCCTTAGTCGAGAACCACACTGAAAAGAAGATCAAGACCTTTCGATCAAATGATGGTGGAAAATTCACATCAAATGAATTCAAAGAGATATGCAAAGACTTGGGGATTAAGAGGGAGTTATCCACTCCATATAATCCACAATAGAATGGGATTCCAGAAAGAAAGAATAGAACTATCATGGAAGCAACAAGGGCCATGCTTCATGATCAAGATCTTCCCATGCATCTATGGGCAGAAGCTGCCAGAACATCGGTATATGTATAGAACCGTACTCCACCGAGAGTATTTGAGAACAAGACACCTGAAGAAGTCTTCTCCAGCAAGAAACCAGAAGTCATCCATCTCAGAATATTCAGCTGTCCTGTATACATACACATTCCGAAATAAAAGAGGAAGAAGTTAGATCCTTCAGGAAAGAAGGTTATGTTTGTGGGATACTCTAAAAACTCGAACGCTTATAGAATATACTTCCCAGGATTCAAGAAGATTGAAATCATCAAAGATGTAACATTTGACAAAGATTCAGCCTCCTTCAAATCCAAGAAGAGACCAGCTGAAGAATCTGAAGAAATAGAAGCACCCAGAATTCATGATACAACCATGAACGAAGAAATTCAAGAAGAGTATCAAGAATTAGAAGAACCTCAAGAACCTGTGGATCCACCTCAGGAGAAGAATCCTCACAAAAGGAAACATGCTTGGGTACGTGAAATTATCCAAGGTGGAGAAAGATATGGAGCTTCAGAAGAAACACACAATGGAAGGAAGAGAACTAGGTCCTACTCCAATTATGTAGCTTTACTATGTGACATTATTGATAAATAACCTTCCAACTATGAAGAAGTAGCAGAAAGAAAACAATAGAAGGATGCTATGATCGAAGAGTATCAATCAATCATGAAGAATGATGTTTGGGATGTGATCCCAAGACCATAAGGGAAGTTGATTGTAACTTCCAAATGGATCTACAAGATCAAGCATGCTGCAGATGGTAGCATAGAGAAATATAAATCAAGATTCCTGGCTCGTGGCTTTTCCCAGAAAGAAGGAATAGACTATGAAGAAAATTTTGCACCTGTAGCCAGATACACTTCCATCAAATCAGTACTTGCTCTGGCTGCAGTGATGAAATGGAAGATACACCAGATGGATGTCAAGACTGTTTTCATGAATGGAGTAGTAGAAGAGGAAGTGTATGTGGAGTAGCCACTCAGTTTTTAGACACATGACATGGAGTCTCATGTGTGTAGATTGAAGAAATCCCTCTACAGTTTGAAACAGGCACCCAAGACATGGTATGGAAGAATTGATGGCTTTCTATCCAGTTTGGGCTTTACCAAAAGTAAAGCAGATTCCAACCTTTACTACAAGGTTGAAAAAGGTAACCCAGTGATACTCCTACTGTATGTCGATGATTTGTTTGTAACAGGTATGGATGGATTGATTGCTGATATGAAGAGGAAGCTTGCTACCAAGTTTGAAATGAAAGACTTGGGTATAATGCACTATTTTCTAGGCATGGAGGTGTGGAAAAATGCGGATGGAATCTTCCTAAGACAAGGAAAGTATGCAGTAGAGATCTTGAAGAGGTTTGGGATGATGGACTGGAAGGCCATAACCACACCTATGGCATTGAACCTAAAGCTGTTGAGTGATGCTTCATTAGAAGCAGTTGATGCTACAATGTATCATTAGATGATTGGATCCTTGATGTACTTGAAGAACATGAGATCAGATATTTTCTTTGTTGTGAACACCTTGATCCAGTTCCTGATAGATCCGAGACATGTTCACTTGATTGTTGCAAAGCATATTCTGAGGTACCTTAAGGGTACAGATGATTATGGGCTCAAGTATGAGGTGAATTAGAAGATTAACCTGGAGGTTTATTTTGATTCAGATTGGGCAGGCAGTGTCATCGATAGGAAGAGCACTTCGGGATGCTACTTCAGTATGGAATCAGGCATGATCTATTGGTTTAGTAGGAAGTAGTATTGTGTGGCACTGAGTACAGCTGAAGGAGAGTATGTCACAGCTTGTTCAACTAGTTACAAGGCAGTGTGGCTGAGAAAGCTACTACCTGATTTATTTGATCTCGAGTTGGATGCTACTTGTATATATTGCGACAACCAAAGTTGTGTGAATTTGTCAGAGAACCCAGTGTTCCATGACAAGGCAATGCATATCGAGATCAAGTATCACCATATCAGGGATATGGTGCAGAGAGAAGGAGTGAAGCTCCAGTATGTTGCGACGGATGAAAATATAGCTGATGTGTTGATGAAGCCATTGGCCAGAGTGAAGTTTGAATACTTTAGGGAGAATCTTGGTGTTCTCCAGATCGAGGTTCCCTCCAAGGGGAAATGATGAGACCTAGAGCCATTATGACATGGTGAGAGGATTAGGTTCCTTCCATGGTCAGATGTAAGGGCTGACCCATTCTACCATGGTGAGAGGATTGGTTCTTTCCATGTCAGATGTGAGTACTGAGCCATTCTGATGTGACTATAGGATTAGTTCCTACATGATCAGATATAAGTGCTGAATTCCATTATTGGAATGGAGGCACCTGGTCAGTTACCAAGAATACTCAACTTGGTGCTGAGTTTCCATTCTCTAAGAGAATGGAGGACCCTGGTCAGTTACCAAGAATCCTCAATCTAGGACTGAGAGCTATTCTAGCGCGATGTGTTTACACATGGTCAGATGTAAGTGCAATGCCCTTCTGATGCGGTGTGTTTGCACATGGTCGGATGTAAGTGCAGATCCCTTCCGATGCGGTGTGTTTGCACATGGTTGGATGTAAGTGCAGAGCCCTTTCGATGTAGTGTGTTCGCACATGGTCGGATGTAAGTGCAGAGCCTTTCCAATGTGGTGTGTTTGCACATGGTCGGATGTAAGTGCAGAGCCCTTCCGATGCTATGTGTTCGCACATGGTCAAATGTAAGTGTAGAGCCTTTCTGATGTGGTGTGTTCGCACATGGTCAAATATAAGTTGTAAGCCATTCTGGTGTGATGTGTTTACACATGGTCAGATGTGAGTGTTGGGCCTTTTTGACAAGATGAGGTCAGATGTGAGTGTTGGGCGTGCCTTTCTGACAAGATGAGGTCAAATGTAAGAGTTGGGCAGGCCATTTTGAATTAGGGTCAGATATAAGCACTGAAGAAGTCCTACATGAAGGCTAGGCCTAAAACCAGCATGAAAAAGGGTTGGCTCTGGAGAACTTCTTGTGACGAGAAGAATCAAGAGATAGCACCATTCTGAGATAGCACCGATGATGATGATCCAGATCAAGTGATGATGATCCAGACTTGATGATGATCCAGATCAAGTAATGGTCGATATTTGATGATGATATAGTGATGATGATCCAGTAGTGATGATGATCCAGTAGTGATGATCTAGATCTAGTGATGACCCAGATCCCGTGATGAAGAAGACTTGAAGATGAAGATGACTTGAAGATGAAGATGACTTGAATATGAAGAATACTTGAAGATAAAGAAGACTTGAAGATGAATATGACTTGAATATGAAGAAGACTTGAAGATGAATACAACTTGAAGATGAAGATGATGAGATGATCCAATCAATACAGAGAAGAAGACTAGTGTTGAAAATTGTGTCTAAGAATACCTTCCTAGTTAAGAGGGATTGTTGATGTATTTGTAACTTTGGAATGTATTCACTTGTATATTCACTTGTATATCTCATGTATTGTACCTCGATGTTTATTTCAGGAAGTATCTATAATGTAATTGAGTCATGTCATACCTCGATGTTCCTATCAGGAGGTTCTATAATGTAAACAAGTCATGTCAATTCATTGTGGGTAACCCTCCTATTTTTCAAGGGTTAAAGTCCATGCAGTTGCGGGGCCCTAGGGTTATTAGACTCTCCTAGAGAAGTCGGCCCTAGTGATTCATTGTCATGTCAGGAATTAGTATAAATAGAGAGTGAGCCTCTCTATTTATCACACACTCACTCACACTAAGTTGTAGCACATAGCTAAGGAAGAAGAAGTTGTTGGGGCTAGAGAGAAAGAGGCTACTCCTATCAGAATATCATCTTACCGTTTTTGGGGCTTTTCTATTGGTGTTGATTCTGTCTCTGAGGAAGTTGCAGGGTTTTCTCCTTTATGGTTTCCCCGAGGAAAATCTTTGTGTTCATTTCCTCATGTGTTTGATTGCTATGCCTGTTATTCTCTCAGTTAAGATCCTAAGTTAATGCTAGCTTAAATGATAAAAATCTAATAGTTAGTGCTTCTAATTTTGGTGCATTTTTACAAGCAGGTTCAAGAGCATGGAACAAAAACCTGTAGCTATACAAGCTGGGGGGGACATTTGTCACAATCTGTGAGACCTGTTCCCTTTTCTTACAAGAAGGTTCCACCCAACATTTTTGGAAAGTTATATAGGAAATTTATGTATGTTTTTTTTTTCACATATATATATTAAGACTATCCAACCTTGTAAGAGGATAAATATTTTTTTGTATGGACAATGGAAAATTAGCAATGTGGTTTTATATAAAAATGAAACTGCGGTTTTTGTTTTCTGTTGAAAAAAATCATGAAACATTATATGTCATAAAGACCAATAACATTTTACAAGAATACATAAAATGGTTAACAAACCAACATGAAACATTATATTTGACAACAACAAATAACATTTGGACATTGATAAATGGTCTTTGTTATCCTTATAAGTTAGTCTCATCCTTCAACAAAAGGTTATATATCCTATATCCATCATTCACTTTTATTTATTTATTAATAAAATATATGTGTATTGAGTATTTTTCAGACAATATATTTAGATTTAAAGTTAACATCAACATAATGAAAACAACTAAATAAGTTGGTTAACTAATGAACACGAAACATTATATCTCACAACAAAAAATAGCTTTTTACAACAACACACAAAATGGTTAATTAACCAACATGAAACATTATATTTGACAACAACAAATAACATTTTGAAATTGGGAAGGGGTCATTGTTATCCTTATAAGTTGGTCTCACCCTTCAACAAAAGGTTAATATCATTAATATGTCCTATATCCATGTTTCACTTTTATTTTTATTTTTATTGATAAAATATATGTGTATTGAGTATTTTGTGAACAATATATTTAAAGTTAAAGTTAACATCAACATAGTGACAACAATATGATAAATGTTAGAGTTTGCACTTTAATTCAAATACATTATATCTAATTTACTAGGATCACTGAAATATAGACAAACAAAACACAAAATAAAGACACAAATATTTTTATCCTTGGAAACCAAAAAGGAGAAAACCCAACAACTTCTTCTGTATAGATTCGTCACTTAGTAAAATGTCAGACTGAGATAGAAAAACCTAAATATAATATGTCTTATGCTGCTTCTTCTTCTTCACTAGCGAACTTGTATTTCTAACTTTAGGAGTTAAATTTCTTTCACTTATTTTGTGTCCAAATTAGGGATGGAAGCTCCATATTTATATTCTTCAGTTATGTGACCTTTTGGTCCAACAAGGGTGACTTATGTACCTTACTAGGCCAACTCCTCCTTGGGAGACTAAAAAATACATTACACACACACACACACACACACACACACACACACACACACACACATATATATATTCTCTCGGCGACTATTGCCCTGACTGACAATGGAGGTTTTACCTCGACTATTACATGATCAATTACATTAATGACATCTTCGAATGGAGGGAAAACATCCTAGAAAGGAGGTAAAACAAAAGTAAAATAAAAGATAATAATAATAATACAAATAATACAATGAATAATACCTTTCAAAGTTACAATTTCAGCAACACTCCCTCTTAACAAGGAAGGTATTCTTTTGAAATAGTCATCATCATAAGTGGACACAATATTTGGACATCATCATCATTATTGGATCATCATCACTGAATCATCACCATTGTTGCAACAATTCTTGTATCATCGATCATTGACTAGCGACATCTCTCATATATATATGTCCTCAAAAGTTCCACAGATCCAACCCTTTTTTCATGCTGGATGTAGTCCTAGATCCCATCTAGAAATTCATCATCATATCTATGAGAAAGACATCAAGTAGGTACATCCCATGTCATCTTTGTACATTTCCCAAGAAATAACCTACATCTCCTACTTTCATCTTATTGTATCTAGATTATCTCATCATCTCATATGCCTACATCATGTCCTCAAGACAACCTGCATCTTTCACACCGTGGAGATCAACCTAGGAGCATACATGAGATCGTCCATATGGAGAGCATCCCAGGTGCATATTCGATGTCCACTAGACAACGTGCATCCTCAACCTGGTGGGTATAGCCCAGGAAAATATGTGCCTTCCACCTAGTGGATACAACCCAAATGTACTACATCTCTCTCTTAGTCAACCCATGTCTCCCACCTAATGGGTACATCCTAAGAACATATGTGTCTCCCATGTAGTGTGTAAAAACTAGATCTATCATGAATCTCTCATTTAACCTGCATCTTCGTACATGGGTATACAACCCAGGAGCATCCTTTCAGAACACTTGCATATTTGTCCATGTATATACATCCTAGACGCATCCCATGTTCTTCATGATGACTCTCTCTTGGTCAGCCTGTTCCCTCATACATGTAGATAAAACTTAGGAGCATCCTTTTAGACCACCTGCGTCGTCATTCATGTAGATACATCCCAGGAGTATCCCATATGATTTATGACCTAAGGACCACCAACATCTTCATACATGGAGATACAACCCAGGAGCATCCTAGATGCATTACGACCTTTCAGAGCACCTCCATCTTCGTCCATGCATATACATCCCTGGTGCACCTACGGATTTTGGACATGTCACATCAGTCCATCTTTCGAGGAACATAGATCTAGATAATTCCAATCTTCTCTATGAAGTACTCAAATATTTACTCTTTCTAACCACTTGGTCAACACATCAGTTGTCACTCGTCTGTTTCTGCATACTAGAGCTTCACTAATCCTCTTTGCACCATATCCCAGATATAGTGATATCAGATCTTTATGTGCTCTGACTTGTCATGAAATAGATCATCCATCTCTAACTCAACATCAAACAATCACATAAGTATCTTACAAAGCTAAACTTACTCATAACTTCTTGAACAAGTGTTGTTCCCATCTACTTCTTGTTCCACCAAGAAATCATGCTAGACCTCAAGTTTAAGTAGAACCCTGAAATGATCTGCATATCTATAGTACTACCATCCCAATTGGATTCAACATATATCTATAGGAAGGTCCTCTAGTGTCTCTCATATCTGATTCCATACTCATCCATACCCTCTAGGTACCTCAACATGTGGTTTACCGCAACCATGTGAAAATGTCTCGTATCCACCATGTATTGGCACAAAGTGTTCACCATAAAACATATATCTAGTGGCATCAATTGTCTCTAAAGTATGATCACACAACAAATTCAAGTGTTATTCCAGTGGTGTACCTTTAATCCAACATCTCAAACCTCTTCAAGATCTCAATCACACATTTTCCTTGGCTAACGAAAATCTTCTCTATTTTCTTCCACGCCTCTAATCTCGAGAACCATGTCAAGATTCTTGAACTATGATATATAGTGTATTCACTCCCTATGAAGTAGAGCACCATCCTCCCTCTGCATCTTGTACTCTCTACATCGGGACATTCTGTATTGGAGTGACAGGTAGCCTCCTCTATTTTTGATCTTCTATGTATCCATCTATGTCATCTCTCAAGGTAACTGAATACCGAGATCTTGAACTTTGTTGAAATTTATTCTTGCACCCCTATATGAGATTCTTGTCCTTTGTAGGATTTCATATTCAACCTTGTAGCAAAGGTTGAGATCTCCATCACTCTAGGTGATCCTGAAGCTCCTTGTATAATTGTATGTGCTATCCTATGGGTACCTTCTGAGCCCGTACAAATCCTTCTATGTGCATGTGGCTATCTATAGAGATTCTTGAGTTACTTATATGCACTTCTACTTTACTGAAGAAGTGTGCTTGATCAATGGAGAAAATGTCTCACCATAATCAACTCCCTCTTTCTGAGAGAAACCATGAACCTTTCTTTGTATTATAGCATCCCTCCCTTCTTTCTTCTCGAACGCTTGTTTATAGATGGAAGGATCTCTCTACATCTCGAATTGTTTTACTCATGTCCTAGTTGATATTCCACCTCTTGAAGTGGTTCTATGGGTATTTGTGGCTTGGTCATCTCATGGTCATCATGTTCTTCTGAAGTACCCTCTTCTATAACTGTGCCTTTGAATATGGGAGCTTCAGGTTCTTCTTCATGTGCTTTATCTGAGTAAATCTATTTTGAGTGTTATGGTTGAGACATCTTCAATTGTTCTTTGGAATAAGACCCATCATTCTTCTCTTACACATTATCTTCCCTACAAGTCAAATTCAGTTGCATGACTAGAAATATTTCATAACTTCCAAAACATATTAATAGTGACAAATTCTAATGCATAAAGACATATGCCACATAGTCATGCAACTATTTTAGCAAATATAACATTCATCCATATGGTAACTTTCTATATGCCTTCCATCTATACTAGAACATTATTACAAGTGTGCATTACTCCCAATATGTCAGCAAGTAGGTTTCAGTCTGTTGTACAACACCATAGGATACTTACACGTCACATGCAAGTTAGTAGTATATTATTCATAAATGAAAACACTCAAACATGCATAATAAATTTCCTTAATCTAGGAACATAAATATGTACATAACTGAACAATAGCACTTAGAAACTAGATATACAGGAAATGATCATTCAAATACTTATCTTTATTTGTTTGTTTGGTGGACTCCCTCTTTATCCTTGTCTTCTTACACAAATTACTGGATCTTTGATATTGTGCTTTACTCCATCATATGATTTCGAGAACCTATGTTTTCCTTGCTCATGATCGACAATGTTTAGCAAGTCTTCTTCACCATATATCACATGATACTGTGTACTAGTTCTAAGTGTCCCTTCTTCATTCACAACTTCATCCCTTCTTATTTGAATAAGAGGTTCTTCTTCAAATCAAGTTCATAAAGTATGATCTTCATCATCATGTGTTGAATCCTAAAAGTACATATTCCTCATCACTTGAGGAATCTTCTTTCGTTGTTTTCCTTTCTATTTCATCCTCTCCAGCAACGTGAGCATGATGCCTCTTATTGTTTATCCAATTGGATCCTTTGTTTATGTGGAAATCTTCTGCAAAGTGGTTATTCTCATCACACGTGAAACATATGAGACTGGAGAAGTCACATTAGATATATGATTCTTTGGGAATATTCTAGGTATTATGTGAGATTAATCCTCCTCCTTAGTTCGATCCTTCTTAGTATGAACAACAAGAGCTTATTAATCTTCATCTCCCATATTCTCTTCTCTTGATACTAGTTGAGCCTATTCTTAAGTGCATTCCTGTTGACTCTTATCATGTTCTTCTTGTGAGTATCCTTGGCATCATCTCCCTCTATTTATGGAATCTTTGTAGTGACACATTTGTCCAAATCATTCTCTTCTAGGATAAGAGAGATTCTATACTTCCATTCTCGAAAGTTGTCATCTCCTTCAATATTGTCTTCAAGCTTGGTTTGACTCAACATTTTGATATGAGAAACTCAAATGGAAATAGAGAGAATAGATATTACCAATGAGAGTGTTTCAATAGGATTCTCGCTCCAAAGCCATTTTGGAAAACTCCTTTTGGTGGACCTAGATTTTGACAGAGAAACCTTGATTTTTTAACCTTGGTGTGTTTCAGATATGATTGGATAGAAAGATGCACCTCCTCAAGGATAGCTCAGAAGTCTACTCATTTCCCGAAAATTGTGGACAGAACTGCAAAATATTTGATGCCCTAGTTTCATCGATCTCTTCTATAGAATTATCTAGTTTTAATTCTGATGTATTTACTAAATTTCTACTCCTCAAGGTCTGAAACTTTTTCCTGAGGTAGTATGATATTTCTTATTTCCAACTGTTAGGATTAATTAATCCTCCTTTGTCCAATATAGTCTATTTGGTCATATTTCCTAACTCAATAAACTATTATCACTATACTCAAGTATGAGGGACACACCTAGAGGTTATCTACCACTTACTGCATGTGCATGCATGAGTTTGTGTGCCCCTAGGACCAATCTCTACATTATAGGATCCCACTATGAGTGCCACCAACAACCTCCATCAGTTGGTTGTGCTAGGTAAGCAGTTATGTTGAGTTAACCTCCAATTATAATTAGTTAGATCACTTTCAGTTAACCTAGTGCCGGTTTTGCATGCGTGCGTGCAGAAAAGTGCCTTTTTCCCACCTATCTCATTTGTTAAATGATCATAGACTTATTTAGAAATCCGTAGTTAAACTAGTGAGCTCCAGCAGTGTTTTAGACACTCTCAGTTAGCTAATCAGTCAATTATAACTAATAGATTTTAATCCTATCTTTTGCATTCGAATTATATTTATTGTATAATAATTGTATTATTGATTATTGAATGAAGATTAATGTTGTGAGTATCTGAGCAATTCTTGTCCGATTTATCTGAAATTTGTGGCATGAATTTCCTATTCAATGTACATTCTTTTTGATCATTCCACTGCATAATTCCCTTCATACGACTTTCATATTTTTCTATAGATCAATGGTTCACAAATTTAACACCAACCCCATGGGTTAGAGTATTGGATTCACCGAGTGGAACTTATGCTATGTTTCTCAAGGTGACCTATTTGTGTACAGGTTTGGTATAGCGAACTTGTACGCACTACAACGTGTCACTATGTCAACATAGGGGTCTGAAAATTGCATCATAGAAACTAAATTCCATGCCTTATCTACAACATCTTACGGAATTTCATTTGGATCTTACTATCCCGAGATATAGAAATTCTCCCTAGGTCACATGTTTAAGACTAAATTCTAGAAGAGGAAGAAACCCTATTTTGGAGGGAGAAAATATCATGAAGTATAGATAATATAAGGATGAAATTATCACCCAAGGTACATACATATTTCATTTTCAGTCTACCAAACCTTTTAGCTCCTAATCATTCTCCAGAAACGATTCATAGTGAAAATTCCAACATGACTAGATTTTTCCTTCTAGGTTTTTCAAGAATGAAACCCTGTTGAAGGGGCTGATAGGCCTTTCCTAAAGTCATCATATGTTATAATGTATTAAATTTTATAATTATATAACCTTAAAAAATGAACGGTTGGATCAGGTGAAACCGCTCCAACTTCTCTCTCATGTATAAGAATACCATCTATTAAATGAATACAATGGTTAAGCGCTTAACCAAATATGTGCTCTTTCTTTGATGGTTATTGTGTACATAATACTTATGACTGCTTCAATGAAACAATGGCATTGTTTCCTCTTTCATGCAGTCTGGGTGACAGTAGCAGCGCATGGAAGCTGGATCAAACCTGCAAAAGATCATGAGGAGGAAAAATTCCTGCAAGAATAAAAGAAATGCTAACATTGCTCGGTTGTCGATGCGCTGTTGAAGACCAACTAAAACCAAAAACCTACAAGCAAAAGAACCCTGCAAGAAATCCTCAGACATGATGATGCTGGGTGATGTTGTTGTAAAGATAATCGTCCAATATTCTAGTTGGCGACATGACTGGAAGAATGTTGGGAATAATGCTGACCATTGAAGAAAGTATGATCACGATGAGCAATCACCACCCAGGGAGAGATTGAATATTTCCATAGCATAGCTGCGTAGCCCATTAAATTGACATGAAAGCAGCAAAAATAATCCATTAATGGGGTGGGGTGAGATAAGCACGAACAACTAGCTAATAAAACAATGAATCAATCGTTGGGCGACACACACAATGATAGCATCCCAAGAAATAGAAGTTCCCCATGAAGCAAAAGGTAGTGCCCACCCAACAAATGTAACGGTCCCGCCATAGGAGATAGAGTTGTCGGTGATGCATGCCAGAGGAAGGAGATAGAGTTTCCCATCACATTATCTTAACGAACCTGCAAGAAAGAATATATGATACCATTAGTAATAAATTGGAGTGACCAACATCTGCATTCACATTTTGACCAAGTTTGAAGGTGTCGAATATAAGAATTGCCCAAGAAGTTGTCGATCTCATATCGGCATGTCTTTAATCAACTATGTTCTCAACCAAAGAAAGATGCATTTGTAGAGTTAAAAGCTGACTGGCGTTCGTTGGCTATCATCAACTAAGGAAGCAGACTGAAATACGATTGGCATACGAACTCCTCCAATAGCTTATAATGTAGCGAAGGACCATAGCATGTTTGAGTCAGTTGATACTCACATTAAAAACCGTTTGGAAGTGTAACTATGGAGATTTGTTATCATCGATTCCAGTCAGCCATCGACACTATGGGATGCGGGAGAAATGGTTAATATAATACATTTCATCCACTGTCAAACCTAGCAGCATATACCAACTGAGAATACTATCGACTAATGGATACCATCAACTATTGTTGTATGAAGTCATCAACCATCTACCAAGTCATCGACTGGTTCAACATGCTTATGTTATTTAAGTTTCTATAAAAAATAAAAGCATGCCGGATGAGCATTTACAAGCACGTCAGTTGCATGTCAAATGGTCGACATCTTCAATTTGGTTGATGTATATAAAAAAAATATATGCACTATTGAAGATGTTATTATGCTGAAGGATCTTTGTATACACTCTTAACGTCATGGAAGTTGGTGCAATCAGTTGTCGAATGGTGGAGTTGGTAGTTGGATGTTGTCAATTAAGCTAGCTATTTCATCATCTAGTCATACTGGGTGATAGTGCTCTGTGTTAATGGGATCTCTATGTAGATGTGATGATAATTGCAGTCAATGAGTGGAACAACAACAAACTATCAATGCCACCGAATACCAACATGCTCTCATCCATCGACCAAGATGACTATTGGTTACACCTATCAGCAGTCAACCACCGACATAGCCGACGGATCATCAATTACAAAGTAATCATGAACATGTTAAATAAACAAGACAGTGGAGCTCTGAAGGCGTCGATCCTTACTAGTGATAGCTATATAAGAAGTAAGAAGGAGTTGTGGTCGCTCGACTTCTAAATTTTGTTGAAATAATTGCATTTAAATTTATTTTTTGGGTCGATACTTTTGTCATTGAGGTGAAGCACAAGTGGTCGAGTCCTTATTATTTTGGTCAATTCCCTTACTTGGTCAATGTCCACTCGACTACTTGTTGGTTATGTAAAATGAAAAGGTTGTTGGTTACAAACATGTCAGTTGTGTAAAGTGAAAAACATGTCGATTGAAGCATGTCAATCGAGTCATGTCGGTTCAAGAATATTGGTTAAGTGTTCTTCAAACATGTCGGTCCAATCAAAGTGGTCTCCCAGAAGCATGAAGTCGAAAATGATCACATTCAAGCAAAAGTCACCTTACAACACACAGAAGAAAAACTTAACTCTAGATGATGACATTAGAATATTTGAACCCCCTAGTGTATAATGCAAATATGTTCCTAGGTTGTGACCTTTTAAATCCAAAAGACAGAGAAATGGCATAGAAAATTGAAGAGCCAAAAGGCCCTGCATGCCTAAACTAATGGATATGTCGGTCAGATGAGCCAGGGTGAGGCTTCAAATTGAAATACCTCATTGCGGAAGAGGATAGTCGATCATCATTGTGAGAGGATGAGACTTCGATGGACTAGTGCCAGATTGAGGATGGAGGCTGAAGAGTAACCAGTCACAGTAAATCCTTGTACACATGTGTTCTCCTATCAAGTTGGAAGCTGTTGCGACTGAGTTACCTATGCAGACCGGTATGCATGTTTGATGCATAGTGAGGACTACTTCAGCAGTAGCAGAGACCCAGGATCTTGATGCATATTTCTTTGTTCTCTTCAGGACGAACAAATGTTTTGTTTGTGGAGGATATGTTGAAGGGGATGATAGGCCTTTCCTAAAGTCATCATATGTTATAATGCATTAAATGTTATAATTAGATAGCCTTAACGAATGAACGGTTGGAGCAGGTGCAACCGCTCCAACCTCTCTCTCATCTATAAGCATACCATCTATTGAATCAATAAAATGGTTAAGCGCTTGAACTAATATGTTCTCTTTCTCGTATGGTTAATGTGTGCATAATACTTTTTCCTAATTGAATGCAACAAACCCTAATATTTGACAATTGAAGTTGTAGCAGTATTTTGGCTACATAGTGCCTTCTTTAAGGGTGGATCTGACACCATGTTAGATTTTTCATTTTAATTCAAATATATTAGATTTAATGCACTAGGATCATTGAAAGATATACAAGCACGACACAAAATAGAGACACAAATATTTTAACCTAGGAAACCACAAGGGAGAAAACCCAACAACATTTTTTGTATAGATTTGTCACTTAGTACAATGTCACATCGAGATAGAAAACAAAAAGATAAGATTTCTCCCATTGCCTCTTCTTCTTCCTCACCAACGAACTTGTCTTTCTTACTCTAGGAGCAAACTTTCTTTCACTTGATGTGTGTCCAAATGAGGGAGGGCACCTCCCTATTTATATTCTTTAGTTGTATGGCATTTTGGTCTAGCATGGCCGACTTCTGGACCTTATTGGTCCAAATTCTCCTAGGGAGACTCAAAAATACATTTTATACATATTCTCACGGGACTATTTCCCTGAATTAAAATGGAGGATTTACCTCGACTCTTACATGACCAATTACATTAATGACATCTCTGATTGGAGGGAAAACATCCTCGAAAGGAGGTACAATAAAAGTACAATAAAATATAATAATAATAACACAAATAATATAATGAATAACATCTTCCAAAGTTACATTTTCAACAACAATAAAATGGTTAACTAACCAACATGAAACATTATATTTGGAAACAACAACTAACATTTTGACATTGGAAAGGGGTCATTGTTATCCTTATAGGTTGGTTTCATACTTCAACAAATGGTTAATATCCACTAATATATATTATATATCCATTGTTCACTTTTTTTTATATAATTTTTATTAATAAATTATATGTGTATTGAGCATTTTGTAAACAATATATTTATATTTAAAGTTGACATCAACATAGTGACAACATAATAAAATGATTAACTAACCAACATAAACATTATATTTTACAACAACAAATAACATTTTACAACAACACATAAAATGGTTAACTAACCAACATTAAACATTATAGTTGACTACAACAAATAACATTTTGACACTAGGAATGGGTCGTTATTCCTTATAAGTTGGTCTCATCCTTCAACAAAAGGTTAAGATCCACTAATATATCATATATCCATCATTCACCACCTACACAAGTTTAAGATATCAACTTGTATTTAAAATGGCAAGGGCCAAGCACCTGTACATATTATCCTCAATAACAAGGGAAGGATAAATGTGGAAATGCTCTAGACATTTACACACTATTGGGTTATCTTTATGGAATAGGTGTCTTTCTAACTATTGATACCATGTCAAATAAAAAAGAAATTTACTTGCAAAGGACTCCTTGCTTACAATACAATTTGCATAGTCCCAATGTTTTTGCAATTATAGATAGGTCATTTCCATTTATACCTTACAAACTTGGAATATAATTTACATATTACGCTTCATATGCAAGTGACCCATCATATTATTTAACATATCATTATAATGTGTGTTGTTTTTTAGCAGAAATAAGTATTGGATTATATTAAATTGTTGCAAAAAACAACCAAAATTTTCCAAAAATGCAAGACCCAAATGATCTTTGACCCCGACCAGTCTACTAACAGAATAACAAAATATAAATAATAATCTATAACTATTACATCAGACTTTACTTTAGCATGAAATATGTAAATTTTAATAAATTTCCCTAAAAGAAAACAAAAAAAACTAGAATTAAAGGACAAGACTAAAGCAGTTCATTCTTGGTTCTTAATGGGATCAAACTCTAGAACCAAAGTTCTTGATATTTCCACATCATTTTCCTATTACTGCACCAAATACTCCTTGATATCCTTGGAGTCAACACCCCTAACATCCCTTGTCTTCTCCCCTTGCAGCAACTCCTGATGCATGTCATACCACAAGGGTTAGTTGTTCCAGTTGTGTTACATTTACCTTCACCATATAATCCAAGTCATCTAACCTATAATCCAAATTGGATACATGACTTGTTAGTTGCATGATGCAACTACACCCTCCAACTATTTCGAAATATGTCAAGAATCTCCCTCAAATCGAGAATTCCCCCCTTCACTTCACCCAACATGAATCCCCACTCTTAATCCTCCAACACCATTCTTTCCAGAGTCTCCATACTATCGCTTTCACTTAGTGACAACCTTCAGACACAAGACACAAATATACAACCTCTTTTCCTTCAAGAATTGAAGACCGAAAAAGGGAACCACTCTAAAGAACAATGAGAAATTGCATGTTTTGAAACCCCACTGCCGAATTGATCTAGATGGATATCGGTGGCCACTGACCTATTCCACTGTCTCAAAACAATTGTCCATTGTGGCAGTTTCCTAGTGATTTTTATATGGTTTTTCGGGTCCCAAACATCTGGGGTCGTTTTGAGGCACTAAATGACAATTGTTGGCGATTCAGGAGGCCTAATGGTTGCCAATGGTGTTAGAGCATTATGCCACCTTAGTACCATGGTCATACACCTATGACACATTTTAATTTGTTTCATACTTATTTTATCTGGTCCAAAACTAGGTTGTGTTGGTCAAGCAAGGTCTTTTTTGTGTTATGGACTCACTAATGCACCTAGGAACCCACATTTGATCATTTTGGTTATGCATGCTCCCTTATTTATGATAGTTTAGTCCTTGGTGTGCTCGCACTCCATAAAACAGGGAAACTAGTTGACCAAAGGCGCCCATGCATGGTATTTGGGTGTTTTTTGCTCTTTTGGACCATTTATTGTAGAGCCATTCCCACTCACCCATGCACTCCACCATTCCTACCCTAACTTCATTGATGTCCTAGCATTCTCTAGTCATGTTCACATAGGAATTTGTGACCTTGTGAGGTGGTTTGGGAGCTCATTGGTCCACCTAGGGGGGTTTGGTGGTCCAATCTAATAATGCCACATGTATGCACCCAAATTTCCTTCAAAGGGTAATGATTTTATCCAAATGTAATATAAGCATGTTACATGCATATTTACATACTAGATAGTGATAATAAACTCAGTTATTGGCACCATTCTTATGTGTTAATTTTAGTCTTTTCACTATTTTTCTGCATAATTTGTGGATATCTTGAGTTGTGAGGATTCCTTTAGCTCCTAGATCTTGTTGTGAATCCTATTTTTACATGGTATCAGATCTCTTTAGATCTTCAAATCAAATCTAGATTGTTTTAGTTTCTATATAGGGTTTCTTCCAGAAAAAATCGAGTGTTTGCATTGCAGGTACTTCCATTGTTTATGTCACTTAGTAGGCAAGAAAAAATGGAGCAAAATCATGTCTTGCTTACCCCATTAACCTATTTTTAATGGAAGGTTTAAATGGTGATCCATCTCAAGTCGAGAGGCCTCTAGAGAGTCACCATGGGGACTAAGAACAAACCCAACTCTGTTGTGGAAAAATCGAAGTACTTCAACATATTGGATGAAAAGCATTTAGGATTCTTTGTCTCAGTATCTCGGGAGATATTCTCTTCCATGCAGAAAATATTACTAAACCCAATGAATAATGGCTCAATATCAATCCATTGTTTGGGAATACTGATGAGATGAGAGGACACCAACTCGAAAATGAGTTGATCTCATTGAGCCCAACTCACTTTGAGACGATCCAGTATTTATTCACAAGTTCAAATAGTTGGTAATTCAATTGAAATAATGTGGAACTAAAAAGAAAGACGAACAAATGATCTTGTCCATCCTTTCGAATCTAGGCCTTTATTACTCATTGTTTGTCTCCTCATTCCACTCAGGCAAGCTGACAGCTCAAAATTGGAGAATGCCTTCACAGGCATAATTCATGGAGACTTTGACTCAAGAACAAGACAAGTTGGTGCAAATGGGTACCATCAAATCCACCAAGGATCAAGCCCTTTCTGCTGGAGTTTCAAATCAATCCAAAGGAAATAATAAAGCCAAGGATTCAAAGAAACAAGAGAATAAGAAGCAGGACAAGCCCAAATCTTCAGATGGGGGTGTGAATCCTAGAAAGGACAAAGTGAAGAAGAATCAAGAGAAGATAAAATTCACTTATTGTAACAAGGGGTGGCATCTAGAGATTTCATGCATGATTAAAACCATTGACATGATGGCACAAATCCTTGAGAAGAACAACATCCCACTTCTAGAAGATGCAAGGAAGAAAGAGGGAGGTTCAAGCTCAGAGAACAAGGATAGATGCCATGCTTTGGTTATTGGATCTTCAGTCTCTTCATCCTTCATCATAGATTCAAGTGCCTCAAGGAACATGGCTTCCATGCAATATTCCTTCTCGGCCATACATCCTTAGAGTGGTCCATCCATTCTCATGGGCAACGATTCAGAAATCCAAGCCAAAGGGATTGGAATGATTGATCTAGAACGTGGGTATTTCAACAATGTGTTGTTTGTACCTGATATTACAGAAAACCTACTCTCTATCTATCAAATGAAAAAAACATGTATAGCCAAGAGAGTATCATTTACTCAAGATTATGTGGAGATATCATAAATATCTACAGGCCAAGTTGTTGCACTGGGTTTTGCTGACCATGATTCAAGAATGTATAAGTTCTCTCACTTCCTCCCCTACTCCCAAGAGAATGCGCTCATGTCACATGCCAATGAGACCAGAAAGTTGTGGGATTAGAGGTATGGACATATAAACTACAGGTACTTATAAGCTCTAAGTAGGGATAGCATGGTTGAAGGGATTCCTACCATCAAGCTTTCCAAAGGCACTTGCAAAGGGTGCATAGTGGAGAAACATGTTGAGCGCAGATATGACAAAGGGAAGGATAGGAGAGTTGTCCAAGTGCTTGATCTGACCCATTATTATCTGATAGGGCCTCTTCCCATTCCCTCCTATATAAATTCAAGGTATGTGTTGACTTTCATAGATTATTTCTCAAGGTATTATTTGGTGTATTTTCTCAAACAAAAATCTGAAGTCTTTGAGACTTTCAAAGTCTTCAAGGATTTAGTTGATAACATGTGTGGGAATGAAATAAAGGTTATTAGGACTGAAAATGGAAATGATTATGTCAACAATAAATTATAACAACTATTTCATGATAGTGGCATTCATATGCATCATTATGTGCCCTACACACCACAAAAAAATGGTGTTGCAAAGCGCAAGAATAGAGCTCTGAAAGAGATGGAAACATGGATATGGAAGCAAAGGATTTAATGCATAATATATTGCTTGAAGCTATAAATTATGCTGCATATGATTTAAAAATATATCCACACAAATAATTGGAAGGAAAAACTCCATTTGAGGCTTAGAGTGGTCACAATCCCAATGTTTCTCATTTCAGGGTTTTTGGCTCAAAGGGTTGGGATAAAATTCCTCCCGAGAAGAGAAAGGAATTGAAACATAAAATAAAGGAGTATACTATGGTTGGATATACTGAATATTAAAATGGATATAATCTATTTGATCCCTCATCTCATAAAACATTCATTGAAAGGAGTGTACAGTTCGAAGAAGAGCCCATGCAGGAGATCGAACTAGCTCAAGGGGATTGCTCACATCCTCCACTCCATGATGAAGTAAGTGGTTATTATTCCTATATTTTTTATGATTCCAATTCTAATTATTATTATGGTGACATGAATTCATATCATGAATCACCCATTCAGACAAAGTGGCCTGAAAAAACTATACAAGAAGTCGTTGATCTTGTTGGAGATCCACTAGACTTTAGGAAGACTAGATCTCAATTCCATAATGATTTCTCCACTTGTGAATTGAATATTATATAGATATGATATATCATGGTTGGATAGAATCATCAGAAATATTAATAATATTCACTTGACCCAAGACGGAAAACAACCATGCAAGAAGAGTTTAAGTCTTTGCAAGACAATGAAACTTGGGAGTTGGTTCCTCTACCTTCCAAGAGAAAACTAGTGCAATGTAAGTGGGTATATAGGACAAAATTTGATGCATATGTTTCATATATAAAGTAAAATTCTAGTTTGGTTTCCAAATTCTTATCTCAATTCCAATAAGTGGACTATGCAGAGACATTCGTAGCAGTATCAAATATGGGTTCAACCAGGCTAGTTTTGGCCATTATTGCATATAAGCAATGGGAGGTTCACCACATGGATGTCAAGAGTTATCTTCTTGATTGTGGCCTACATGAGGAGATATATATGCAACATATTTAAGGTTTCATTCATGATCCTTCACTTGTTTTTAGGTTGAGGAAGTCACTCTCTGGGCTCAAGCAATCCCCCAGGGCTTGGTATGCCAAGATGGATAGCTTCCTTCTTTCACTAGGATTTGAGCGATGCAAATATGATCCTAATGTATATTTGCAGAATATTAGTGATTTATTACAGGCCATAGTACTGCATTTTGATGAAATTTTGATTATATGAAGTTTCATTGATGATATAGTATCAATAAAGTCCTCTTTGCATAGTGAGTTTTCTATGTCTGACCTTGGATTGTTGAAACAATTTCTTAGCTTGGAGATTGAAAAATTTAATGTAGGGATAAATGTAAGCCAATAAAAGTATGATGTAGAATTGTTATTTAAGTTCAATATAGCTGAATGTAAGGCAACCAAGTGCACAACCCTTTCAATAATAAAACTAGGTGATTTTGGTTCATCTCCATTGGTGGACAACTTGTTGTACATGCAACTAGTTGGGAGCTTGTTGTATTTCACACACTCTTGACCTGATTTCTCTTATGTAGTAGATTTTGTTGCAAGATATATGTAGGATACTCATGAGATATATTTTAAGGCTTCAAAAAGGATATTGCATTGTGTTCAAGGAACCAAATACTTCAGGGTACGCTATGCTGCTAGTTCTCCACTGGAACTAGTTGGATTTACTGATTCTGATTGGGTTGGAGATTCCATTGATAGAAAGTATACTTAAGGTTAGGTATTCATGCTTGCACATGGTCCCATATTCTGGTAAATCAAGAAACAACACATTGTATCCCTTTCTTTAGCTGAGGCTGAGTACAGAGGAGTAGTGAATGCAACTACACAATGTGTGTGGTTGTAAGGTATTCTTGGGGAACTTGGATTCACAGTTGATTCACTCATAGTCATTTGTTGTGATAATAAAATTCCAATAAATATTTTCATTTATCTAGTTCAAAGACAGAGGACGAAGCACATAGACATACACAAGCGATACATCAGGAGCTTGGTTCATGAGGAGGTGATATCGTTGCGGTATTACCCAATGTCTACAAAGCAAATTGCTGACATCTTCACCAAGAGTTTCACAGAGAAGACATTCACCTATCTGAGATCAATTCTTGGAGTGGGTGACACATGGTGATTTTTTATATTCACTTATATTATATCCATGTCCATTTTTTAGGGGACATTTTGTTCCCATGAGGTTTCCTCCTTACCTTCGTTATATGGACAAATAAACTTTTGTAAGAGGTGACTTGAGCCTTAGTTTCCAAGGTCTCAATAATTTTGTGAAATATTTAAATTAATTCAATATTAAGGGGGGGTGTTAGAGAATTATACCACCTTATTACCATGGTCATACACCTAGGACACATTTTAATTTGTTTCATACTTATGTTATATGGTCCAAAACTAGGCTGTGTTGGTCAAGCAAGGTCCTTTTGGTGTTTTGGACTCATTAATGCACCCAAAAACCCACATTTTATCGTTCTAGTTACACATGTGCCCTCATTTATGAAATTTTATTTTTTGGTGCACTCCCACTCAATAAAACAGGGAAACTGGCTGACCAGAGATGCCCATGCATGGTATTTGGGTGTTTTTGTCTCTTTTGGATGATTTATTGTTGCCTAGAGCCACTCCCACTCAACCATGCACTGCACCACGCCTACCCTACCTTCATTTATTTCCTATAATCCTCCATCCACATTCACATAGTCATTTGTGACTGTTTGAGGTGGTTTGGGAGCTCATTGGTCCACCTAGGGGGGTTTTGAGGTCCAATCTAAGGCTGCCACATGTATGCATCCAAATTGCTTCCAAAGGATCAATGTTTTCTCCAAATTTAATATAAACATGTTTCATGCATATTTAAATAATATAAAGTTACAATAAACTCAGTTATTGGCACCATTCTTATGTGTTAATTTCAGTCTTTTCATTATTTTTCTGCATAATTTGTGAACATCTTGGGTTGTGAGGATTCCATTATCTCCTAGATATTGTTTTGAATCATATTTTCACAAATTGAATTCATTTGGAACCATTTTAAATATTTATATATCATATAGACCTTTCCCTCGGGCTATCAAGCGCCCAAATCGAAGATCATATGCAAACGTTATGACCCCAGGAAGTTGATTGTTCAAATAACCACCTTGGGGCCAAAAAAATAATGAAGGTTCATATTCTAGGGTTTTGTTTTGGACTTTTGGGTTTCTCTCCATCATGCTTATTATAAATAGGCCCTTGTGGCCTCAATTTGTATTCATCTTGGCACAGATGAGCCTAGAAGTCACGTCTCTTCTCAGAGATAGCTACCACCATTCTAGATATTGTATTTATAGTTTGTTCTGTTTCTTCCATTTTAATAGAAAATGTGTTTAATGTATCTTTGTTTTCATTCCAATATGTCTATGTTTATTATGCCATATATTAAATTGAGCACATAGATCTGTCGACCAAAACACAACTCACAAGATAGATCTTAGAATTTATTCAGCAATTGAAGAATGAAACAGTGCAAAAAAGCTTGCAACTGTGAATGCTTTCATTAATCAAAATTAATTAGATAATTAATTACAATCAATTACAATGGCTAAATAGCCACATTCAATTTGGACTCTACTTGACTGAATGGTTAACTGAACTTGTCTAAATCATTATCGGAGTTCATCAAAGTTCAAAATCCAAACTTGAGTGTCTAATTCAATGTTAACTAGTATAACTAACTGAGGTAGGTGAGTAAATTCACCTCACCTGCATGCAGCCATGCAATCCTAGCGCTAACGGAATAGAACTAAATCTAGGGAACTAGAACTGAATGTAACTAACTCCTAACTGAGCTTGACTAGTCACCAACTGAACTCAACTAATGGTGTTTGGTATCAGCACTCCTAGTGGCTCCTAATTTGTAGGGATTGATCTAGGAGGCTCCTAAGATGATGCATGCAAGTGCAATCAATGGAAGTTGACCTCAATTAGTGTTCCCCACGCTTTAGTAACTGGTACATGTGCCCCAATTAGGCCAAGTGGACCCAATGGTGCTAGTGACTAAAAATAGAATGAAAGGACTCTCGATTTAGACATGACTCCTTATTTATACATAAATGAAAAAATTGGACAAGGGAGGATTATAATCCTAACACCATATTTTTTCTTTCATTTTTTTCTCACATTAATCCAGATAAGTGGTATCAGATCAATATTATCTTTGATTGTTTCTCAACTCATGTCCCGGGCAAGGTCAGGGTATAGAGAGTTGGGTCTCGAACTAGTTTCACTTCAGGAATATCACTCTCGCTGCCCCAAATGACCTCCCATGGCAGAAAAATAGATAAATGGAGGAGCATGAGATCCTATCAAGTTGTTGCTTGAGGAATCCCTTGTGTGAGAAAGGAACGAGATTATGTATAGTTTCGTCAAGATCCTTCTACAAATGTCGGTAGTGGCGAATGCACCTTAAACAAGCAGTCGTTTCGGAGATGAAACACCATTAAACATACAAGTTAACTTTGATATTACTTTATTTGAAGGCCAGATCGATGCTGATGCACTAGATAAGTGGTTGAATGTTCTAGAAGGGTATTTATTTGTTGATAATTTTTCTGACAGGGAAAATATCACCTTTGTGCTCCTCAAGGCCATCCCCCATGTCAAAAATTATTGGGGAACTTATTGGGAGAAAAAATCATTAAACGAGTCTCAAATGTTTGAGACAAATCCCACTTGGGCCTCTTTCATAGATGTCATCAAGGAACAATATTACCCTATGGGAAAAAATGATGAACATCACACAAAAATAGACCATTGTGCATCAAGAGAGGAAACAGACGGTGTCAGTACACGAGAAAATTTCATACCTTGCGTACAAAGATGGGTATCAAGGACTCCAAGAGAAACCTGATATTGAAATATTGCAATGGCCTACATTGGTACATCCAAACAGAGTTGGAATTTCTAGACATATATTCACTTGGATCTTCCTATTGGTATGTTGTGAAAATTGAGGAGAAATTTTGGCAAAATAATAAGCAATACTTTGGACCTGTGAATACACCGCAAAAGCAAGGAAAGGGAAATCATGGCCAATAGAACACAGGAAAAGGGAATGAAAACCAGTCCCTGGCACTAGCAAAGAAGGGTGATGGAAAGACAAAGAAGGACACCAGGAATTGGTGCAAGTTCCACAAAATCCACTAGCAAAATACTGATGAATGTCGCTAAAAGTAGTCATTGGTGGTTGACATCAAAGCTTCAGAATCAGATCCCGATTCCAATTCAGAACCCAATATCACGGTTGCATACCAAGGAAAGTATATCATTGATGTAGAAACCAATGTCATTGTTGATACCACACATATTCAACCAGGATCCTAAAGAGTCATAGTTAGAGGAGCACCTATTCCACTTACAAATGTGAGTGAAGGGAATTCCACTACATTTTGTTGTTGACAACGACAACCAAAAGAACCTAATCTCATTATAAGTCATCAAGATATTGGAGCTTCAAACAACACCACAACCACAACCCTACAACATCAGTTGGCTAAGCCAAGGATGAGGTATCTGCATTACTCAACAATGTCTCCTACCATATGGCATCAAGACTTTCAAATATGAGGTACTGTGTGATGTTGCCCCACTTGAAGTCTGTGATGTTATTTTAGGAAATCCATATATGTGTAAGTATCATGCTATATATGAGTCATGATCTCAAAGTTCCATGTTTTATATGAGTCATGACCTCACATTGTCATTTTCACTTTGGGAGTACAACTCTATCGGATACCAAAGACAGTTACACCTACCAAAGTCTCACAGTGTAGGAAGATAAGCTCCCACACCAGGAAATTATCCCTCTTCACAATTGACTATTAAGGAGAACATCATGTCATATATATCCACACCCTCTCTATAGGGTCTCTTTATTCAGAAGAAACAAGAAGAACACACAGTGTTCCCTCATCCATTCGAATACCTCAACAGTGCAAGGGCACACATTTAAGGTGCACGTCCTGAAAGAAATCATCCAGACTAGTTCATACAAAGTATAAAAAGAAAAACTAAATTATTCAACAGTTCCAGCACATCCATCAACAATAATTATATCCATGTGAAGATGTCAAATAAAGGAAACCCTTTCACTTCAACAAATATCACACTAGGAGATGAACTCGCCACACAGTTCAAGATATGATACAATATTTGATTAAATGGAGACCATTACTTCCTAAGGGGGGAGGATTGATCCAAATGGATATCATTGTCCACCCACCTATTCTAGTGTCTCAAAACAATTCTCCATTGTGGCAGTTTCCTAGTAATGTTTTTAAGGTTTTTGGGTCCCAAACTTTCGTGGTCGTTTTGAGGTCCTAAAAGTCATTTTTTGGAGATTCGAGGGGCCAAATGGTTTCCATAAACATGCATTTGACCCTAGTAGAAATATGTAAATCTCATATAGACCTTTCCAATGGCCTATCGAGTGCACAAGTCAGAGATCATATGCAAACGTTATGACACCGAGAACTTGATTGTTCAACTAACCAACTTGGGGATGCAAACTTTATGATGTTTCATCTTCTAGGGTTATGTTTTTGACTTTTTGGGTTCTCTCCCTCATGCTTATTATAAATAGGTCCTTTTGGCCTCATTTTTCATTCATCTTGGCACATATGAGCATATAAGCCGCATTTCTTCTCATAGATAGGTACCACCATTATAGATGTTGTATTTACAGTATGTTATATTTCTGTCATTTTAATAGAATATGTGTTTACTGTATCTCTGTTTTCATTGCAATATGTCTGTGTTTATGATTCTATATGTGTTCTTTCATATCATTCTGACATAAATCCATATCATGAATTAAACACACAAATAAATCTAGAGACCCATCAGGAGAGTGGCCATAAATTCCCTCCCAACCTCATACTTTGCATACAGATAGGTGGCATATATGATGCATGCAAGTTTGAAAGGGGTATAAACATACAAACATTGTTGAGTTCATTAGGAGAGCCACCTTTGGTATAGTTGGTCCCACATTTCTTAAGTAACCATTTGTCTAAGGTGGTGGACAGGTTAGCCAAGTAATCCATGTCTAGATTATTTTCCCTTTTGGAATGTACCAAGCTATAAACCAGGAGTTTCTCAAGTAAGTTATTAATTCTTTGTTGCAAACTTCCATGAAGAGCATATGGAGATGTAATGCACTTGCATTCTTGTTAAATAAATAGAAATGAGTTGGGAATTATAATAAACCTATGAATAATGCATATCTTTCCCCTTGATTATTTGTAACCATTCCCAAGTCCATGCATAGGTTTCTATCATTTCTCCATTGAGATCGAGAAGGATCCTTGTCGCTGCCACACCAATCATAATGTACATTCTTTATATATATATATGGGAAGAAGGTCAGAATTGGGGAAGATCCTTGGATGGGGGCGGGGGGAAAATACAAATTATCAGTGAACCTACTCCAAGAACTAAAAACGCATAGAATGCACACCTTAAACGATGCATGTAAAGATGCACATCAAAAAGGAAGAGGCCAGTGGAAAAACGCACATGATTTGGGTCTGACAGGAGAAAACATAGAGGATTGGAAAAAATATATAAATATGTTAGTATCAAACCATATTTACCTAAGAAGTGATCAGGATAAACTGTTGTGGACAAAAACTCCTAACACGGGGCTGTTATAGCGGATTTCACCACTCTAGGTGAATAACACTTGGTATGGCCTTCCCCTGTCCTGCTGTAGACTATTTAGACCCCATGGACCATATTTTATCCTTTGATGTTTCCTTGATCATCCCTAAAACTATATAAAAAATGATATACGCGGATTTTTACCCGATAACCGCGTACATACGCGGATTTGACTCCTATAACTGCGTACATCGAGATGTGTGCATAGTCCAAATCCTTTTGGAGTTTTCCTTGACATGGATCCGACTCATTCAACTCCTGGCCTTCCATATGCCTTGAGATCGCTCGGATTCGACCCTTCATTATCCCTTGTGAAGCTATATAAGGAACCCCTTGGTACATTGAAGGCATATAGAGAGATTGAAAGCAACGAAACTATAGTCCATTGTTGTCGGAATTTATGCTTGAGTCTGTATCCCTTTGTCCCTTTGGAGCACTGTTGTGCTCTTCCCAAGCTTGCCTTTTGCTAGTGAGCTTGCTATCGTGAGATGGAGGATTGAGGTGGTGGAGGCCCAAGTGGGGGATTCAGTTTCTCCGGTTCTCAAATGTGCCGTCAGAGGTTGTATCTATCTTGTAATCTCTGATTTATATTAATAAGAACTATATTTTCCTGTCCAATGATGTGTATTTGATTGAGAATTGTATCCATTGGAATATGTCAAATGCTTTTACGTTGTTGATTATATATGCTAGAATAGATCTAACACCATGATATATAGTATGCTTGTATTGTTTACTTGTTGTTGAGGAAGTATTATATCAATTCAAGTTGAAGATTGGAAATCTCAACGGGGATCTACTTCAACCGTCTGGAATAAGGTACGAGGTCTGATCCTTTAGTGTTAGACATTTTATTTCTATTGCATATTGGGAAAGATTGATTTCTGGAGTCAAAGCTGTCTATTGTGGTACCCCAAGCCATAGGAATTTCTCTCCGTAACAGAATTGGTGACTCCACTGGGGAGTTCCTAGTAGTTGTCCTTTGGGGGTGATTTTCTCGACATTCAATGTACTTGAATTTCTCTTTCTCTCTTGTTTCTGTGTCGGGTCTGGAGGCATGTATGCCTGGTAGAGTCTAATTGGAGTGAAGTTTGTATTAGCCTGTTTGTTTTCCTTTTTTTTATGCACCTTTTCTTCCTGTACGCGGGTTTTTGATTTACAGTCGTGTATACACACGGTTTCCTCTGTGATTTCCGCGTATATAGGCGGGTTTACTGCGAATAGTCGCATATACCCTGGATTTTTCCATTTTTGTGGAAGTTAATTGGTTGTTGGGTGAATGTTGTTAGTTGTTGAGTCTCCTTTGGCACTGCCTGAGTCTGTTTTGACCTCTGGTTCTGACCGGAAACGTTTTTTTTTAGCCTAAATTTTTTTGTTAGGTAAGTTCTTGTCATGGCATTTTCGATTTTTTGTTTGAGATTAGTGCATTAGATTTCTTTTACCTTAGTGCTTTGCTTGGATGCTTTCTATGTGTGCTTGCAGAGTCTAGGGGTGGTAGAATCATTCTTTTGCTTTTTGCATCTCTTATATTTTCAAAAAATCCAAAAACATTTCCTTATCATAATGCATTGCATTTTGCACTTTGCATTGTACTTGCACTAGATTTAGATTTGCTTTGGAGTACTAGTTAGGAATTCATATAGGAAAAATTTGCATTCATCATTTGAAGAAGAATTGTGCATTTCACGTAGTAGCATACCCTGTTTACATGGACACAATGCATTTGCATTGATTGTTACGATGTGAATTTTACTTCATGTTGCGTCATAACACCACTAGTTGCACGACCATATCCTATTTTTGAGTAATAAAGCCAACTAAAATCAACACTAAATTAAAATGAATTACACTCTTTTCTTTTCTAGGGTGCACCAACAAGCTTAGGTTTTAAGATCTTGGAATAGTTCATTGTAAGTCAATTCTCCAAGATCACTAAACAACAACATCTAGGTGTCTGTCCAGGGAGTGTGTGAAATCCTTGGTATAACCATCATTCTCAGCATCCTCCTCTCAAACAGGAGTTAAGCACGAGGCAGTGTGAGCGGTTATTGATTGGGATGACCCCTAGTCATAACTGAGTAGCACCGGAGATATTTCCAGGATTGTATTCGTATCTGGGGAATCTTTTGAGAGTTTCGAGCTTTACTACCCTGCCCATACGGTCAATCTCTCCTACGACTATCCGCCTGAGCTTTGATTATATTGAGGTGACCTTAGTGACCTTACCTAGAATATTGAGGGGGTACTTGTAGAGGTTATTCTGCAGGTGTCCCGGCTAGTTTGGGGTCAGACAACACAGTCGCTTTACGTATTGAAGCTGAGGGCCACAATAATTGGTTACGTACCTCTGCTTGTTGTGTATGGGAGTCTCAGGCCTCTCCTAGGCGAGACATACCTGCTTCATTCGGGAGCTCACTTATCTAGCCCTTTTTTGCTTGCATTTGGCTTTAGATTTTATTAGTGATTTCTCTGTGCACGCTAGTTGGCCTAGGGTTTATGTAAATAGAGAGTCTCTGCTTTTTGTTGAGTCATTGTGGATTCGAGTGCAATTCCGCGCCGTTCTCGTCGGTTAGCAGGAATTCTGCCTTCCACTTCTCCTCCTCCTTTGGGAGAGATACCTAGACATTCTAGGTGGACTATGTCCTACACTGATTCACACACCATGGAGGATCATTCAGAGACTATTCTTGAGCCACCTCCTCTCCTTCGCGTTGACGATGGGGAATTTACTCCTACATATGATCCTTCACCTGACCTAGCTAAGTTCGGTCCTATGATGTCCCAGATATGATCTTTGCATGATAGACCTACTCACTCTAGGGCTGATTCCTTGTTGACACATTACCGGTATGGAATGCCGGAAGATGCCGAGACTCACTTTGAACCTCCTAGCACTAGCTATGGTAGTTATGCTACGACTGGTTTTCCTATGCACGATTTGACATTTCATGTCGAATCCGACATTGATCCTAGCACTATGCCTGGGGGAAATCCCATTCCTTACCTTGCGGAGAGGTTTGGGAGTACTAGTCACATTGCATCTTCCATCCAGTGGTGGAAGCTCCATCGCATCCCCCTCCTAGGTCTAGGGTTAGTGATCCGATTCGGATACCAGGTCCGAGATGGGTGACGATAGGCGGTAGTACATATCTTATTACTTAGATTCCTTCATCCTCGGTTCCGAGTTCTTCAAATGTACATCCTCCACCTTACCCACATGGTCCTTTGAGCCGATATATGGCTACGAGTCAGATCCATACTGCAGTTACTAGGCCGATTGTGTCTCAAGTTCATATACCACCCGCTGCTTCGGGAAGCTATATTCCCGCTCATAGTGGTTAGCTTGTTACGTTGGGCGCATATATACCTACTTCAGGTATGTATGTTCCCCCTTCCGGAGCTTATCTTCCTACCTACGGAGTGTCCCATGGGACATCGCATGCAATGACCTATGGACCTTATTACGGTCCGCAGTATGGACAGGTTTCTTCACCTTACGAAGGCGGGTATCAACAACCTGCTTACTCTCCTAATTATGGCTTCGTAGCTCCTACTAGTCAAGGTCCACCTTACTATGGTACTTCCACGTCACCTTATATAGGTCAGACAAGAGGAGGACACTATGGCCAAGGCCATGGTGGTGCTCAAACCTATGTGAACCAGGGAGCGATCCATAGACCTCATCATCCTAGGCTCCCTTTCCTCGTGACGCTTAACCTTCCTGACTTATCGAGACTTACGAACGATCCCGTGGCTCATGACCCGGCTTGGCCAGCTGTCCCTACCAAGATTCCTTCGAACATACCTAAGTCCGAAGGCAAAGTGGGAGAGGATCCGAGCGAACACATTACCACGTTTCACCTTTGGTGCTCTTCAAATTCGTTACATCAGGACTCAATCCGCTTGCGACTATTTCAACGCACCCTCACAGGGCCTGCTGCGAAATGGTATATAGAGTTACCAAAGGGAGCCTTTACCTTGTTCGACGATCTTGCGATGAATTTTCTTAATCACTTCCAGCTACTAGTGCGCTATGACGTTGGTACTGAACTCTTGTCGACATTTCGGCAAGATAAAGCCACCCATATTTCTGATCATATTCAGGAGTGGCGTAGATGAAAGAGATTAATTAAAGCTTTTATACCGCCGGAGTTCCTTCTCAAGTGGTTCTTCAAGTCTTTATTGCCATATATCACGAAGGATGTTTCTACATCCAGAGTGCAGAATGAGGAACAAGCAATCTTTAGGGCGCGGGAACTGGACTTGATTTATGCTCAGTCCTGTTTGTTGTATGAGATTATTCCCAATGCTCCTCATTCTAGTTTCAATCCCAAGGTCAAACCTGGACCACATGCCGATGGCATTATGGGTTGTGCAAGTGCGAAACCTGCAGATTCGGTTGCAAAACAAGTTAGTCAATTGTCGCTCAACCAGTCTGCTTCGGGACAAGCTATGGCTTCGTCTCAACCCACCCAAATGGTGAGTCTACTTTCTGTGCAATCGTCGGACCAGAAGGGTAACCAACAACCTGGACGGAATAAGAAAAAGGGTAAGAATAATAATCGAAAGGGTGGGAATAGGAATGAGAATGCTTCCAATAATGACAAGAATGGTCAGAATGATGGTGGGGACAAGCAAGTGAAATGTAAGGTTAAGTTCCCTTGCAAGCTATGTAAGGATGATCACCTCAATTACTTGTGCCCTAGAATTGATGAAGCTTCGAGACTCTTAGCACAAGGCCCAGCTGTGCTAACGAACCCTTTACCGCATAACCAGAATATGAACTCGAAGTCCCAGGAGCAATCTTGTGAGAATGATCCACCAGAGGCTAGTTCTCGTGGGTGCATTAACATGGTCTATGCTGCCAAGGTTGTGACTCGTGCGAAAGATTATGGATCGTCACAACCCAACCCAGGAAAAGAACCCGATCCACCAGGAACCCCTTTGCGCATTGAGAAACCTGCGGATAAACCTGAGTCTGCACCTCGCATTCCTAAGGGGGTACTTAAGTGCTCCGGGCATAATCCAAATGCCTGAGCCACCCAGAATTATTCATTTGTTGAGGATTTGGGCCATACTCCTTATGCGATGTCTGCATTGGAAGTGCTTCAGAGTTGTCCTTCACAAAGGAAGGCTTTGCTTTCTGCTCTTGCTGTGAATGGTGATGATTCTTCCTCAGTGATCAAATTTGAAACCACAGGTCATCATCCTCGCTTTCCCTACTATGTATCATTTTTGGTACACGTAGAATGTCTTAATATGATCGTCAAGCGCACTGTGATTGACGAGGGTGCTGCTGCATCTATGATGTCTTTGTCTTGTTGGAAGGGTCTTGGTTCTACTGAGTTGTCGAAGTCAGCGACTATGTTAACTGCTTTTGATGGGAGATCTTTTAGGCCACATGGCATCATTCCATCCCTTAAAGTCCATTTGGGAGGGAAGACCATTGCGATAGAGGTTGAGGTGGTTGATGCACCCCTCGACTACAATCTCTTGCTGGGTCGAAACTAGATGTATAGTATGCAATCCGTTGCTTCTTCCATGTTTCGTGTTGTATGCTTTCCTCATAACGAGAATATTGTAAATATTGATCAAATGACATACAAGAATTCCCCTGTTACTGCATCTTAGGAAACTTTGGTTCCGGTCGTTGAACACTCTCAGCCAGCAACTGGGATTGTGGGTGTAGGCATGTATCCATCCCTCATGGGAAGCTTTAGTTGTCCTACACCAATCCTCATGATAGGATCTTGTTCCAATAAGGCTTCGACTTCTACAACCTCAGTGTCTTTTCGCACGACTCATATGGGAGATCCTTGGATTCTTCCTACACTGAGTATTTTGAGTGAGCCTGTTGAGACCAACGTGCAGCTTCCTGCAACCATGATAGCTTATCAAGCCAATCTTATGAATATTGCAGAGCCTTGTTCTTCTTCTTCGCGGACAGAAGAGGAAGACCCCTATGTACTACCGGCATGGGCAGTACAGTCTTCTCATGCCCACAACTGCCTGGATACGGTTTTCCCTTCAGATGAAGTGATTATCGAGGCTATGTCGGGAGTTGAGCCGCCATGGGAGGAAATTCATCATAGATCATATTTCCTTCCACCGCTTGACCGTTTGGAGCATGAGGATTATAGGGAGATTCTTAGTCAGAGAGTTGGTAGTCCCATGATTCCATTAAGCTCTCCTGGTCAGATGGCTGATGGGAACATGGCAAACATATCTTCCATGATTTCTATCAACATCTCTCGAAATCCTGGCACCATTGAGAATGTCTATATTGGGTCGGATTGTTCCCAGGCTGAGATTCTCAAATATACCGAGCTATTCAAGGAATTCCGTGATATTTTTGCTTGGTCTTATGATGAGATGCCAAGTATTGTCCCTCAGATTTTCGAGCATGAGATTAAGACTTACCCCAACGCTAAGCCTGTTCGACAACGTTTACGCGCCGTGAATCCTAGGAAAGCACCCGCCATAAAGCCAGAGATAGAGAAGCTATTGAAAGTCATTTTCATCTATCCCGTTCCCTTGACGGAGTGGGTTTCAAACCCCGTTCTGGTAGATAAGAAGCAGGGAGCAATCCGAATATGCACTGATTTCTGTGATTTAAATCATGCATGTCCTAAGGATAACTTCCCCACACCATTTATAGATCCGATTTTGGATGAGTGTGCGGGTAGCGAGGTGTTCTCCTTTATGGAAGGATTTTTCGGGTATAATCAAATCCAGATTAAACCCGAGGACCAACACAAGACTGCATTTATTTGTCCTTGGGGAACGTTTTCATATCGCAAGATGCCTTTCGGCCTTAAAAACGCCGGAGCTACATTTCAGCGGGCAATGACCTTGATTTTCCATGATCTCAAGTCTATTATTGAAGTATTTTTGGATGACCTTGCTGCTCATTCTCGTATGAGAATGCATCATTCCTATCACTTGAGATTGGTCTTCGAAAGATGCCGGCACTATTCGGTTCGATTAAATCCTCATAAGTTCATCTTTTGCGTAAAGTCAAGTCGTTTATTAGGATTCATCGTTTCAAAGGAGGGCATAAGATTCGATCCCTTAAAGGTTGAGGCAATACTTCAGTTGTCTCCCCCGAAGAATATTTGTCATATTCAGTGTTTGCAAGGTATGGAAAACTTCTTACGAAGATTTGTGGTCAATTTTGCCAATTTGACTAGAGGCTTCATGAGTCTCTTGAAGAAGGATACTCCCTTTGAATGGGATGAGCGAGCCCAGGAGTCCTTCGATGCACTTAAGCGAGCCCTAGCATCGGCCCCGGTGATTAGTCCTCCGGATTATAGCCGTGATTTCCTATTATATGTGGCCGCGTCTTTAGAGACGATTGGTATGGTATTGGTTCAGGAGGATGAGGAGCTCCAGGAGCATGTCATATATTATCTGAGCTGAAACCTTATTGACGCAGAGATTCGGTATTCTCATGTTGAGAAGCTTGCTTTAGTGACCATACATGCGGTTCAGTGTTTGAGACATTATATTCTCCTTCTCCAGACCTCGGTTGTGGCCCATGTCAATCCGTTTCAGTTCGTCCTCACACGAAGGATGATTGGGGGAAAATATAATAAATGGATTGTCATCCTACAAGAGTTCGATCTCGAATTTGTTTCGGCAGAGTCGAAGAAGTCATTAATTTTTGCAGATCTTATATCGGATTTCCCGAGTGAGGCCGAGGAGTCGATTTGTGAAGATACGTTTGTTGATGAACACATCGTCTTAATCTCAACGTTTGACCCATGGTATGGAGATATCATAGTATATCTGCAAACACAGAGGACCCCTACTCACCTCTCGTGAGATGAACGATGACGATTACGTCACGTCTCTAAGAACTACCTTATAGTGGACAATACTTTGGACCGCCGTGGGGTAGATTCCATTTTACGACATTGTTTAACTCATGAGGAGGCTGAGGTTGTGCTGAATGATTGCCATGGAGGGGCATGTGGTGGTCATTTATCTGGGCTTTCTACAGCTCAAAAGATTTTGAGAGCGGGTTATTTCTGGCCGTCGATCTTTAAAGATTGCGTTGATGCGGTCAAGAGGTGCCAACCTTGCCAGGTGTTCAAACGAAATATGCACTCAAATCCTGCCCCGTTACATCCCATTATCACCGCCGATCCCTTCACCAAGTGGGGGCTCGATTTTATGGATTGCAGCCCAGCTTCGGCTGGGGGGCACCATCATATTATAGTGGCTATGGATTATTTCATGAAATGGGTTGAGGCAATGCCTACAGTAAAATCCAACGGTGAGACATCCGCTCACTTCGTATTCAACCAAATCATTACTCGGTTTGGGATTCCGAAAGAGCTTGTCACTGACCATGGCTCGCACTTTCAGAACCATATGATGGAAGAGTCGGCATCCAAGTTAGGGTATAAGAAAGATCACTCCTATTCTTACTACCCCCAAGAGAATGGACAGGTTGAAGCAGTGAATAAATCACTTAAGTCCATTCTCCAACGAACCATCGCACAGAGCAAAACGAATTGGCATATTATGTTATACCCTGCTTTGTGGGCATATCGAACCGCGGTTAAGACTGCCACTAGTTTTTCTCCATATCAGCTTGTGCATGGAGTGGAGTCGATATTTCCGGTTGAATGAGAGATTCCTTCGTTGAAGCTAGATGTGGAGTTCTTACCAGACACTTCACCTTTGGAGGAGCGTTTGGTCCACCTCAAGCAACTTGATGAGAAGCGTCGAGGTGCGTTGGTGGCTGTAGAGGTTAATAAGCGTCGCGTTAAGGTCCAATATGACAAGTCTGTCCGTCCAAGAGTGTTTAGTGAAGGAGACTTGGTCCTTTTGTGGGATCAATTGAAAGAACCCTTGGGGACAGGGAAATTTAATCCTATGTGGCGTGGTCCTTACGTGGTCAAGCATGTCTTAGAGAAGGGGGCCTATGAGTTAGTCGATTATGAAGGCACAACTTTGGCGGAGCCTAGAAATGGGCTCTATCTCAAAAAATACTATGCATGATCTTTAGCCAAGGCTGCTTGTTGTATATTATTGTACAGCTTTGCATAGTTAGGTCTTTTTATTATTGTGATCGAGTTTGTGATTAGTTTCTGTTTCTTTTGGCAGATGTCAATGTGATCTTCCACCTACATAGGATTCGTGGATGGTGCAAGCCATCACACTCAGCACTCATCCTCTGCTGCTTGGGTGATTTATACCCCTATGGGTCAGGTACTGTCTTCAGGAGGTGTATGTCTACGGCCATCTTCCAACAATGTTGCTGAATATAGTGCCGTTATCGAACTTCTACGGCATGCCATTTCACATGGTGTTCTATCTCTTGAGGTACGTCTTGATTCGGAGTTAGTAGTGTCACAGCTCAATGGTTTGTACCATGTTAGAGATCCGACGTTATTGAGAATATTCTTACGTGTGAGATTGTTAGAACGGCAATTTGACAGTATTACATATATACACATTCCAAGAAATGATAATCAAGTTGCTGACTCATATGCTAACTACGTGTTAGATTGGCATTTGTTCCATCCATAATAAATTAATCATAAACATTTTTACACATGTAAATAAATAAACCGATCAGCATAAAATCTTATATATATCAAAAATGTGGTAATACATAGTGTCATATACAAAAGTGGATCTTTCAAAGCTTCCATCATATAATACACGGTCATACAAAACATATATACTCCCAGGTGTCTAATCCTATGGAGGGGGAGGGTTGTGATCATGATACGTCACTACGGCTCTAGCTAGCCGCCGAAATAAATGCACCCATGCGCGTGTCACACCCACCACCTGTCGCTGCATGGCCTCAGGCAAGTCCTCGACTTGTGCCATGGGAATTCTATGAGTCAGTCGCACGAAGTTGGTATGAATTCTTTGGAGCGTTCGCTCCGCATCTGCACCTATGATGTCATCCCCTCTTCCCCTCTGTCTATGACGTGGGAAGCCCTCTGGTCACCATGGTCCTACATCTACACATGAATGGTAGATGTCACTATGTGTTGTCACGCAAAAACATGTCTTTTTGATTCCACATAATCAAGAAAATACAAAAAAATTAAATAACTCAAAAAATTTTAAAAAGAGTGAGAGTCGAGATTCGGAACCTATTTCTCCGTATGCCAATCCTGGTGGCAATGGCATGTCCGGATCCCCCCGAAAATCTATCCCTCCATAGGGGTAGTCATCTATGGCAACAATCTGTCGTCGCCAGCATGGAAAGAAGTCAACTGGATATGGGTTGGCCACCCTACCACCCCCCAGTCTGTGCATAGCATCTTCCCAATGTCGTTGGACCGGATCTCGAACCCCATGGAGAGCAACGTCCACTCTAGGGCTCAATCCTGGAACACGCTCAAAGAAAAACATGCTCAATATGCTACTGAACCTGAAGTTTCATATCCTACCTTCCTTACACTCACTGAGCTGGTGTTTCATGTTGCTCAGTAGTGTAGTACTCCAGTCGTATATGGTCGGTCTCATACACTCCACCGCATAGTACATCAGTGGCCGCGAGGCCTGATGGAGTGAGGCTAAGCCTGCTATCCTGTCCAGCGTCAGTAGTATGGCATTTAGGCCCAGCACCTGTATAGCATTGGTGGGGACTTGACTTCCCACCTTCTCAGTATCTGGGTAGCAGTACACAGCTACGTACTCATCGATAGTAATCCCACCACCTGGCCCGCCTCGGGAACGAAGGTTCACCACCTCCCCTCGTCTAGATAGACCTATGATAAAGTATATGTATTCCACCTCTATAGTGAGAGACATATTATCTATCCTGAAGGACTCTGAGACTGGATCCCAATAGTTTACCAGCATCTCTAGCAGTCTTGGTTTGGCCCTCAAGCCACCAAGGCACCAAAACTTGTAGATTCCACATCTTCTAAGAGCTTGTTGAGCCATCACGTCAGCCCTTACAGCTTCCTCTACTTCACCATGCTCGCGCTCTCTCCATTATAGCACCATCCTGCAAGAGAAATTTCCATTTTGTCCATTAGATTCTTATACATTTCCTTACGCGGCGTCATACGCGACTGTTTTGCAAACAGCCGTGTATGTACGCGGTTTCTAGCCTCTTTTCCACGTATAGCCAGCCCTATATGCGAAAAAAGATTCGATATCCGCATGGGCCATAGCGCTCATGTAGAGATGGCCTAAACTACCTCATTTTTTCATGAAAATCAACAAAAATTATATTGAAATGCATGACGAGAGCATGAGTAACTACCTGGAAGAAACGGTTGTGAATTCCGCCGGCTGGATCTCCTGGAATTTGCAGTTGAATATCAGAGCTCCAATGGGTAAAAGTTTCAAATGATTTATATTTTTTACTATTTATAGAAAAAATTTACCCCCTTTCCTATAGTTTTGACAGTTTCTAACCATTTTGGGCCGTTTCTGACATAATTTGTGATGTAGAAGACCATTTTCAGTGCCGTTTCAGCCATTGGATTGACCCATTCGTACTAATCTCAGGTATAACGTCTATATTGGAATATAGGTTAGGTTCACCATCGTTTTCATTTTGTATGACCTTATGACCATGTCATGACCTTAGGTACGAACCCACTCTATTATGTCACGGAACCTTCTTGCTGCTATATAAGTGGCATGATGTGAGTGGTAGAGCTTCACCTTACATGGGTACCCTAGTTAGTGCCTTATTTTCATTTGGTGCCCATGCCGACGTTTTCTCCTTTAGGGTGTGGGAGTCCGTTGTATAGTACCGCCATGACATTTCACAAGAGCCTCATACTCCTCTTGATCTTATGCTGGCATTTTTCCCTCCGGACTCCCCTTATGTCAAGTTGTGAATGCATTATCATGAGCTTTTCCTGCCTTATTGGGATTTATGCCGGCTCCCCTGACATTGCGTTTCAGCCATATAGCCCGATCTTGTCTCATGCCTAGCCATGCAGAGCCATTTTTAATATCCTTCGCAGCTTGATTTCCCTTTTTACCGGGAGGGGATTTCCCCCCGAGTGTCGATATCCTACACATGTATCCTTGCATTGAGCATAGGTATGTTCCACTACTTGGAACTAGTTTGTTTTCCCTTATGACACTCACCTCCTCCTAGTTTGTAACTATAAAGCTAGTTTATTCCTTTTTCAAGCTTTTCAAATAACTGAAAAAAGTCCAAAAAAATCAAAAAACCAAAAATTCGGACAAGGAAAGATGTTATCTTTGGCAGCTATCGAGTCGTGTCGCCTTCGAACAGAGCATTGTATATCACATCCATTGGTTGGGTTATAGTTTGACTTAGGAACTGTACTCGTTTATCTGAGTTTATCTCCACCGACTGGTTAAGCTTCCAGTCCCTATGGAGCCTCTGTTGATGCCTCCTATGTCACAGAGATGTCCCAATTTGTATATCGAGTCTATGCTACCTTCATTCAATCACCATACACCGTTATGCTCTTGTTCGAAGGAAGTTGAAACCTGTGTCGGCCATTCCTCAGTTGTCTTGACTTTGCATGTAGGCCATTCCCGATACAGTTACTGGTTCGTGCACTTTATGATCGAGTCCTTCCACATTAGATAGCTTTGCTAAGTACCTTGTGTTGGATGATGGGGTATGCCTTAATGCCCTCCTTCCAGCGGATTTCATCCCATCGACTTCAGATCATTTATTCTGGGATTGGAATCTAGAGTCCTTTTGAGTGCCTTGAGACATGCAGTCATCAGTGGTAGGTTCTCTCGCCATCGACAGTTTCTTGGGAATACATCAATGTCCCCTAATCAATGGATTCTCTCAAGTGTTCAACCTCAACACATCTATTCACACTTGTTAGTTTGCACTCTAGTACCTTGATTCCCATTATCATTATCGGTGGGTAATCTCTTGTCTGTTAACGGTATACATCAATGACCGGTAATCAGACGATGGACTACTATGTTCGACCTCGACACCTCTATTCACATAGTAGGACATGTACTCGTAGCGGTTTGTGTAGAGACCTTCTAGACTGGTGGCATCTTTTATATGCTACCTCCTTGATCGTGCCAGTGTTCATGAGATTTCATCTCTCGTGACTTGATTCCAGTGTATGTCAGACATTTCCAGCCACTATGGAGATCTTGATCTATTGTATATCTTCAGCCATTTTGGAGATCATGGTCCATTGTATATCTTCATCATGGAGATTATGATCTATGTATATTGTACGTGGCGATGACCACATATGTGATATCATGTATTATGCCTATTCATGGACATTGTACTCTTATGTATCTGGGACTGCTATATGTACTTGCAATTATATGTAGAGTTGTATCATTGTACTATGTTGATTGGGTGGCTAGTCTTCCATTTGGGATCCTTCATCACTCCACTTATGGGATGGACTTATAATGTATTTCGGCCATCGTATGACCCCTCTGACCTCACACATTAGGGGGCATCTGTTATAGCGGATTTCACCACTCTAGGTGAATCACACTTGGTATGGCCTTCCCCTGTCCTGCTGCAGACTCTTTAGACCCCATGAATCATATTTTATCCTTTGATGTTTCCTTGATCATCCCTAAAACTATATAAAAAATGATATACGCGGATTTTTACCCGATAACCGTGTACATACGTGAATTTGACTCCTATAACTGCGTACATCGGGATGTGTGCATAGTCCAAATCCTTTTGGAGTTTTCCTTGACATGGATCCGAATCATTCGACTCCTGGCCTTCCATATGCCTTGAGATCACTCAGATTTGATCCTTCATTATCCCTTGTGAAGCTATATAAGGAACCCCTTGGTACATTGAAGGCATATAGAGAGATTGAAAGCAACGAAACTATAGTCCATTGTTGTCAGAATTTATTGCTTGAGTCTGCATCCCTTTGTCCCTTTGGAGCACTGTTGTGTTCTTCCCAAGCTTGCCTTTTGCTAGTGAGCTTGCTATCGTGAGATGGAGGATTGAGGTGGTGGAGGCCCAAGTGGGGGATTCAGTTTCTCCGGTTCGCAGACGTGCCGTCAGAGGTTGTATCTATCTTGTAATCTCTAATTTATATTAATAAGAACTATCTTTTCCTGTCCAATGATGTGTATTTGATTGAATATTGTATCCATTGGAATATGTCAAATGCTTTTACATTATTGATTATATATGCTAGAATAGATCTAACACCATTATATATAGTATGCTTGTATTGTTTACTTGTTGTTGAGGAAGTATTATATCAATTCAAGCTGAAGATTGGAAAGCTCAACGGGGATCTACTTCAACCGTCCGGAATAAGGTACGAGGTCTGATCCTTTAGTGTTAGATATTTTATTTCTATTTCATATTGGGAAAGATTGATTTCTGGAGTCAAAGCTATCTGTTGTGGTACCCCAAGCCATAGGAATTTCTCTCCGTAACAGGGGCATTACACAACAAATTTTGGATATCAGGCATCCTCCGAAGAACAAGCAGCAGCAGGGGACAAACAATTGTGGTGGAAAAAATTGTGGAAGATTCAATGCCCATTAAAAACCATAATCATGAAGTGGCTAGCTATTTCCAACAAATTTTTAACATGGGAAATGCTCCAAAAGCGGGGCTTTAAAGGACCAGGAATTTGCCTATTATGCAAATCTAGTGAAGAAATGAACGCTCATCTTTTCGCTTCCTGTTCTTATGCAGGCAGCATTTGGAATGGGATGATAAGCAAATAGGAAGCAGACAAAGCTCATGAAGCAATGGTACCATTGGAAGAAAAAACCAAATCCTGGTGGAATGATGAAAGGCTAGGACCTTTCGAAGCTTTCCCAATTCTGTTTGTCTACAGTATATGGGAAGCCAGGAATAAAACCATTTTCAACAATACGTGGATTCCTCCTGACATTATCATTTCCTTGTTAATGAGAAAATTACTGGAACACAAGAGGGACATAGCAAAGAACAAAATTATAATAATCAGAATGCTAGAAATAAACAAAGAGATTTCATGGGCCTTCTTCGATGGAGCTAGTCAGGGGGAGCCTCCATTAGGAGGAGCTGGAGCTGTAATTTTTTTCCCTTCAACCAAAAATATGAAGATAAAATTTGCAACACGGCAAGCCTCAAATAACAAGTCTGAGTTATCAGCTCTATGGGAAACATTAAAGGTGGCAAAAGGAACTCATATATAGGAAACTCAAATCTATGGAGATTCTAAAGTAGTGATTGACTGGAAAAATGAAAAGAGCACTATAAGAGCCCCGCGTTTACAACATTTGCTAGCAGAAATCCAAACATTAAAACTCAGCTTTAGATGGATTTCTTTTGGCCATGTCTATCAAGAATTGAATATGGAAGCGTACGCTCTTTCAAAACAGGAACTAGCCTATCAGCCTAGTCTAATGGAGACAAAGGAAGTGTCAGATGGCATTTCAGCGTTTCACTATGAAACTTTATATAGAGGACAGAAGGTGAATGCAGTATCAAGTAGGACAAAATGACAAACAAAAATGATGATACTGAATTTTGAACAATCCTAATAGGGATTGTGATTTTGAGACAGCACGAGCTAAATGTTC
>LPNX010746555.1:241178-257289 GCA_001517045.1 Pseudotsuga menziesii | reverse complement strand
CAAACTAAGTGAGGAAAAGAGGGAAAACCCAGTGGGAAAAACCCCCCCTCAAGATGAACACTGAAAGTAGTTGGATCACCCTGATGAACTCACCCCCAATAATGAATGGAGGTAAGTGAACTTCTTTTCTGAAAATATCTTGGTGAAGAGGTCTACAATCTGCTCATCATTGGGGCAGTATTACAGAATGATGGTCCTGTCATGCACTAACTCTCTGATGTAGTGCATGTGTATCTCCACATGCTTGGTCCGCTGCTTGGTAACTCGGTATGTGGATATATTAATAGAACTTTGATTGTCACAAAAGAGGACAGTGGACAAACTACTACCAATATCAAACTCTGAAATAATGCCTTGCAACCAAACAGCTTAGATGCAAGCATTCACCGCTCCTTGGTACTCGGCCTCTGCTGAAGACAATGCTATGGCGGCTTGATTTTTTCTATACCAGAAAATTGGTCCACCACCAAACATGAAGACATATGTGGAAGTAGACTTCCGATCAATATAATCACCCGCCCAATCATAATCTGTGTACCCAACCAACTCTAGCTCGAAGTCTGCAGCATAGTGAATGTCGTAGGTCCTGGTTCCCTCAATGTATTGGAGGATCCTCTTGGCTGCCTTCCAATGAATATCATGGGGCTGCTGCATGTATCTTGATACATCATTCATGGCATAACATATATCAGGCTGAGAATGAGTCAAGTACAACAAACTACCAATCAGTTGTCGATAAATAGTGCAGTCCATGGGAAGTGTGTTTTTTCCTTCTTCAAGGTTGGTCCCTGAAAGGAAATGGAATGGAGAAGCTCTACATTCATCCATGTTAAACTTGAATAATAGGTCTGATATGTATTTGTAATTATTTACCATTATCCCATCATAATTTTGCTCAATTTCGAGCCCCAAAATCACTCATTTCAAATGCATTGTGGAGAGCAGTTTTGATGACTGAAATAGAAGCAACTGTGCTATCTATGATCAGTAATTCATCAACATATAAAAAAATAATAATCAAATGACTATCATACTACTGTATATACACATTTGTATCTGATTTACACCTTTGGAAGTTTTGCGAGAGAAGGAAGGCATCCATCTTGGAATACCACTCTCTTGGGGCCTATTTTAACCCGTATAGTGACTTCTTTAGCTTGCAAACCAAAGATGGATCAGAAATGTATCGCTCAAGATGATTCATGTATATCTCCTTATGAATATCTCCATGAAGAAAGGCTTACTTAACATCCATATGATGCACTTCCCAGTGCTTAGATGCAAAAATTGCCAAAACTAGGCAGATGGAGTCCATTTTTGCAATCGGTGTAAAAGTCTCATGGTAGTCCACACCTTTGACCTAGGAGAAAACTTTTGCTACCAGAATTTCCTTATATTTTTAGGTTCTTCCATCAGCAGCAACATTATTCTGAAACACCCACTTGCATTGAACCAATTTCCTCCCCGGAGGAAGAGAAACTAGCTCCCAAGTGGTGTTTTTTTGAAGAGAATTCATTTCTTCATCCATGGCAACTTTCCATATCGGATCCTTCTGAGCATGGTAGTAGGACTTAGGGTATGAAATTATCATCAAATAACAATATTTGGACAGAAAATTATCAATACAAGAGAGCGCAATACCTTCTCTTTGGAAACCTAACCAGGTTCTCCTTGGATCATCTGGATTTCCAATGTTATCTCCTGCGGAGGAGAGTGTCTGTCGAGCCCAAGTTCAAAGATGATTTTGTACTTCAGGTTATGATTAAAAATCTAATTTTTTCTATACACTGATATCATAAATCAGAGGATCAAAATCAGGGTCATCACCCCCAATTACACCATCCAAATATTCAGTAGAATAGGAAGGAAATTCAACAGTTTTCTCCTTCACTAGTTCTACCTCCTGAAGAGGCTCATCGAACTTGACACTCCTTTCAATGATGATTTGCTTTTTTTTGATATCCAATAGATTTAAACCTTTTTATTCATCATTATATCCAATAAATATACATTCTATGCTTTTCGGTTTCAAAGCCCTCCTTTTATCAAGTGGAATTCGGGCCCATGCACTGGACCCAAACACCCACAGATTCGACACATCCGGCTTGTGTCCGAAGTATGCTTTGAAAGGGGTATTCCATTTCATGGATGAGTGTGGCACTCTATTCTGAATATATGTTTCAGCATGCATGGCTTCAACCCACAAATTTGCAGCCAACTTCTTTGATTCCAACATACAGGTGGTCATCTCCTTGAGAGACCGATTCTTCCTCTCCGCTACACCGTTCTGCTGGGGAGTGTAGGGGACTGAATGTTGGATCTGAATACCACTTTGGGAACATATATGTAGTAACTAATTACTAACATACTCCCTGCCATTATCATATCTCAAGATATTGATCTTTTGTCCAGATGCATTCTCAATCAAGGCCTTCAATTCAGTGAATTTTTCCAAGACTTCAGACTTCTTTTTGATAAAAAATACCCATGTGTATCTGGAAAAGTCATCAATGAAAGTAAAAATGTACCTTGATAAATTCATGGATGTGATAGGAATTGTACCGCTGATATCAGAATGTATCAATCCCAAGATGCATGATGCTCGGCTTGCCTTCACCCGATCGAACTTATGCTCGGGGTGCTTTCAAACAGCACAGCTCTTGAAAATTCCAATGGTAGCTTTGATGACTGAGAGACCTTCAACCATAGAATTATTCTATAATTGATGCAAGTATTTGAATTTTATATGGATGAAGCTCTCATGCCACAGTATACTAACTTAATTTCCATGAGTAAGCAATGCGGTGGGCTTTGCATTCACCACAAAATGGGAGAACTTGTATGCTTTTGCATGATGGTTTGCAAGGCCTTTTGCTACAAGTTTTCCAGATGCAAGTTCTATGATCTCTACATCATTCGAGATAAAGGATACTCTCTTGGTAACTCACGTATGTGTCATTTGATAAACACTTAGCAGGTTTGATGCAAGAGATGGTACATACAGAACATTGGAAAAATAACCATGCTCAAGATCTACAGTACCTTGTCCTTCGGATATGATTGTGGAGTCATCTCCCATGTGGATGGGAATGGATTTACTGGTCTCCAAATATGAGAAGGAGTCTCTTTTAGCATTCATGTGGTTTGAAGCTCCAGAATCTATCAAGAGTATTTTGGACTTCAAAGTGCTTGCCATGAGGGCATGACCTCTTTCATGTTGTGGTTCTCAATCTTGTTGATCTCTCCTCTGAAAGATTTCCAGAATATTGATATGATTTCTCTCAAGGAGAGAGGTAGCTTCATCAAGTTTCTTTTTCATGAAGGCATGTTTAGGGTGGAAGCCCTTCCTGCAATATGAACACTTGACTTTTTCCTTTCCATGATGCCCTTTTCCTTTGTTCTTCTTTGAGCTGGAAGACTCTTCATGCTGCTAGTTTTCAACTTTAGGATTAGGAGCTTTGAATTTCATTTTTGGGTTCTTCTGCTGCTTTCCTTTACCCTTCAGATCTTTGAGCCTTGAGACATAGAGGGCTTGATCATGGGAGGATTTGATGATCCCCATCTGGACAAGCTTATCATGTTCACTTGTTAGGGACTCAATGAAGGCATTGAGTGAAGACATCTTCCATCCAGGGGTTGTGAGATTCCCCTAATGAAATGTAGAGGCAAACATCAAATAATCAGCTCCAAGTTTGGAGAGTATGGCGAGGATGAGCTAATCATCCTCCTTCTCCACCTTACATTGCTTCAACAGTAAGACAATGTGCTTGAACTTTGTGAAAAAATCATTTAAGGTCTCAAAATTGGAAGGTTGGAGAGAGATCAACTCATTCTCAAGGTGGTATACTCTCAAATCATCCCTTTTCCATACAAGGTTTCCAATTTGTCCCAGATTTCCTTTAGAGTCTTCAATCCCGAGAGATGGAAAAGAAGAGCTCGGGAAACAGAGAGGCACAAGAATCTGAATGCTTCATCTTTCTTGTTCAAGAATATAGCTTTGTCTGTCACAGAAGCATGATCTTATTTAGTGTCCATAGTGACCATATAGAGTCCTCTGGCACGTAGCTGGATCTCCATGTCTCCTTTCCATGAGTGGAAATTGAATGGATTCAAGAGTTCTACGGAAGAATCCATCTGAAACTACTTGAGCAAATTCTTTTCACCTATAAAAACCTGCAAATCACAACAAAAGGGGAACCGTAAGGTCATACAACTTGTACATTTTAGGCTTTCATCAAACCCATCATAGTTGATCAAGCAAGCTTGATCAACAATCCCTTTACTTGGGGTATTAAGTGGTAAGCCTTGGCTTCTGGTGTAGTGCTATAGTTTTGAGCTTTTGCTCAATTTTTCATGCAAGATCTGTCAAAAACCTTGTTTTTGAGAGATCTGAGCTTCGTCCCACCATGATATCTGATACCATATTAATTTTTCATAGTGGTCTAGGAACTGAAAACACATTCTCACAAAGAATTCAGACAAATATGCATAAAATTGGCAAAATGGTGCTGCAATGGAAGTAGCAGCTCTGTATAATCAAATGAAAGAATGATGATACAATACAATGATCATGCAAGATGCATGAATTCCAAGAAAATTTTAATTCCCAAGGAGGTCATTCGAATTGAATGTGTTTATGCCAGAAATTGTTCCCAGACTACAAGAGAACAAGCCAACACAATCTCAATAATATCAATAAAACAAAATAGGGTTTTTAGGGTTTTAAAAGTGTTTTGGTTGAGAAGTTTGATGACAAGAGGGAATGCATTCATAAATCCAAATAAACACTAAATCATAAGCATAGAAAGGCTAAGATGCATAACATAATAACCATAATCCAATAGAAAACAACAATGAGGTTCATCCACAGATGGCAAGCATTCCAAGTATAAAAACTTTAAACCAGCAATGAAATTACCAACTGAGTAACTAAAACAAGTTATAAATGAAGCCAGAGAACAACTGAAGGGTAAATAGAGCATATATTTCATAATCAGTCTTTCAAATATACATAAGAGTCATTTACTTAGCTTATGAACAATTCTAAAGACCTCCTCTTTCCAGCAAAAAAATTGAACCATCTGTCCTCTTTGTGACTTACATTAATACTATCCTCCAAAATTGGTTAAGGAACTGAACCCTAACTGCTTTTTAGTCTACCCATATAAATAGTTTCATCTAAATAATATTTACAAAAATAAAGTAACTTTCAAACCTAACTAATAATTGATTATCTTAACAAACTTTACAGATCCTTAGTTGCTTCAGCTAACAAGGTTATCCCCTCCAGGGCTTGGGCTTTTCTTCTTGCCTTCAGTTCATCTACTTCCATATCTGCAATCTTTATAGTTAGTTCTTCATTTTGCTACTACAGATCCTGGATGGTTTTCTTCAACATTGTGAATTGACCTTCTGTATTCCTCTTCCTTTTCAATGTTTCTCTTGAAACTGCAATCAGCTCCTGATAGTGGCTATTCACCTCCTCCAAATCCTCTCTAAGTATTATGTTTGCCATGACCAAGCCATCATTCGTCTCCTGCATGTACTCAACCTGATACTTATATTGTTTTACACTTCTCTGTAAATTCTCTTTTTCTGAATCAAAGGTTTTATTTCCTGCTATGGTTTGCATCTCATTTGGAAGCCATGGAATATTCAATCTCTTATAAATTTCTTCATCTTCTGGCAACAATTCTGTAGGAGTTTCAGGAAAACCTAGGTGTTCTTCACTCTCATCTTTACATGGAACCTTTTCCTCAACCATCACATTCTTTTCTGAGTAAGAACCCTTTATCTCACCTTCTTGATGTTCCTGCAACATCTGACTTTGTACCTCTAGAAATATATCAAATATTTTAGTATCAGTCAGGACAGACTCTCTTTCTAATTCCATTGGCCTTTTACCCTTACTGTCACCCTTATCATCATTCAATTTTTCATCAGATGAAGAATCATCTATCACTGTTACTCTTTCTTTGTTCAATTTAGGATTCAGCAACTTCTTCATATTCAGTCTGAGTTTATTTCTAGGTCTGGTTTTTGGTCTCCACACAGGAGCAAACTCCCCCAACATTTTGAGAGTCTTACAGTGATGGGTAACTGATGCAAACTCAACAACTTTTAGTTCCTTTCTTTTTGGTAATGCTACCTCATCACCCTGGCTGTGAAATTCCTTCTCAGTACAAACCCTAGTTGCATCAGTGACAAGGATTTTATCATCATCAAATAGGCATTTCTCATCTTCTGAAAGAACTGTGATAGGACTTTGTCTTTGAACTTCAATATCCTTTTTCTCATCTAAAATTTTCTCTGCAGGTACAACATTTTTAACAGAAATTGTCTTTGCAGGTACAGCATTTTCAACAGGCTCGGCTTCCTTAATATCTGACTGTAAATTTTTGCTCTCATTGTTATTAAGGTGTTGTTTAGCTTCAAAGTCTTCATTTACATGATCTGAAACTTCCTCTAATTTAACCCTGTCTTCATCTTTGACCTTTACCTTTTTCCTGAGCTTTCTGATCAAAGTATGCCCTTTATCAGCTTGTCTTTTGTGAGACTGTCCTTCTTGACCATTTTGAAAACCTAACCAGAAAATGAAATACTCCCAAGTCTTTCCCCTACTCTGCAAAATAGTTTTTATGATGAGTTTGATAAGTCCATGATGGAAAATGGACTTCCTTGTATGATTTTGGTGCTCCTTAACCCTACATGACATCTTTTGCAGGCTCTTCAGAAAGAAGAAGGGTAAGTTCGTCTTGGACTCATTATTGAGATGCTGAAGAAATCTGAAGTGGTATTTGAAAACAAAGGCATATCTACCCTCACAGGTAATATAACTCTGTAAAAATTTAATGGGCTCTATCCATTCAGGATTGAAGTTATGAATTGGTACACCTTTACCCCAATATGAAATTACACCAGGAAGTAAGTACTTTTGTGCATTGAAGGTGAATGGAACCTTCTTAAACCATAATTATCCCTAATTCAAGATGCCTGTTGCCTCAGCTACCAACTCCTTAGTCATTTTGAATTGTAAAGTATCGAAAGACACAATTCCTTTAGCATAGCATTGAGCAAATTTATGGGACACCTCTACATGATATCCATCAATCTTTTTGAAAAATGTCAACCATATTGCATTTGAAAATAACTCTGCACATTCTAGAAAATTGTCTACCCAGCTTAGGTCAGTGGGCTCAGCTCTATTTTTTTTTCCACTTTTCTTCATATTCACTACGGTTTAACAGCACCTGTCGATATCCCACAATCTAACTATCTTCAAATCCTAATAGTTTGTTCTAACACACAGTTGAGAAATATTTTGTGCCAAATCATAACAATCTGACCTAATCACAGAGTTCAGGGAACTCCAACAGTTCTGCTTTGAAATTTACTATTTTAAATGATGAATACTTGAATATATTTGTCAATAATTCATCTTTCACAGTGTATTAGGTGAAAAACTCATATTCCTCCTTCGAATTTTAACATTAAGGATTTTATCAGAAAAGCCCCAAATTAAGAAAACCCTAGCAATGACATGCGGGCTACTTGTTTAGAATCCCAATACAGGGCTAGAATGCAATCACTTAGATGGTTAAGTGTCAAATTTCATGTTCCACCTGTCTCTAACTGTCCAGACCACTTCAAACAGTCGTTGTTGGAAAGCCCTAATTCCTCATTCAGCTAAAAAATCCCAATTTCTCAGCAATGTCTTCTCACCATGACCTTCAATATCCTTTGTTTCCTTCAAATAAGGAACAAACTCCTGAAAAACTCTGTCTCATTCTACTCGTTGTCATCATTCACCCTGCTCTACATGCAATCGCCGCGATCTACCTCTTATGATGATCATCCACCTGTTTCAATGATAAAACTATGTAGGACACGTATCAAATGCATCAAATGATGTGATTAACACCTCAGAGACAAGACACCTGAAAAATCGGACTGAAAAAATGATGATTTTAGCATTCGCGACTTTCTTGTAGTGCTCTAGTGTATCAATTTTGCTCTTGCGCTACAAGAAAGCCCAATCACATAATTTCACATCATTAGGCCACTAATAAAGTCTAAGACTTGGTTTATGTGCTTAATCTCGACCTTAGTGTCTTTTATAAAACCATTTAATCGATATATGCCTTGTAAAACCCTTCAATAATGAAATAAAAGCAAATTTTTTATAAAAGCAGGCTTAAAATATCAAAATCATGAAAATTAAAAATTTGAACTCTAATTATCTTTATAAACAAAATTTCCTAGAAACAAAAAAGTACTAGAAAGGTTAAAAAACATAAATAAAATCATAAAACTAAGGAAGACAAAATCATGACTTAACAGAATGAATGAGTCTGGATTAACTGATTGTAAGCCACAGTGAGCACACTAGTTAACCACTGATCAAAACCCTAATTGACTCAACTGAGTCCTAACTGAGGTCGGAGTGCAATAGATGACTGATTCTAACTAAAATAGCTCAGACACATGTCATTGCATGCCAATCAACAATTTGTAGCGCATCATTAACTCCAATGAACCCCTATGAGGTTAACTGAAGTCTAACTGACCATCAGAGGTGGTTGGAGGCGCCCCTGTTGACTCTAGTTCATTAAATATTAATTCAATAATCAATATAATGAAAGGAGACACCTTTACCACTCATATTTAACTGATTGTAACCATCAGTTATCAATTAAGTGCATTTATGACACTCAGATCACCCCCATATTTCTCCAATTAGCCTCCATGAATGAAGGAGAAGGCTTAGTTGGCCTCCTTGACTAAAGGTAGGCATGGGTGTGCTCATGCTGATGTCATACAGTGCTCCTCTGATGTCAATTAAGTCAATAAAACTTAGGATAGTGGTTTAACTAGGCCAAATTGACCAAAATAAGTGTGTATGGTGGTAAATGTCTCCAACACCTTCAAGTTGTTAAGATTATTTTTTAGTATATGTAACCTTGTATTTTTTTATAGGTTTAGGACGAAGAATAGTATGCATATGTACATATAAGTTTTCATTCTATGACGTTTAAGATTGTATTAAGTTTCCATTTGTGGACAACACTTTAAGACCTCATATTGTTAATCACACCCAATGGAACCAAGAGATGATTAATGATCAAAATGATTTACATATTTATGTTAAAATAATGTACCCACCTTATGATACAATTATTCTTTAGTACTAACATTTGACTGGTTAAATTATTGTTTTAAGAAAAAAATTTACCCCATTTCCCTAAAATCACCATGTAGAAATTGGGTATTTTACAAATGGTATCATAGCAGGTTGTCAACACTCATACCTAATGGACTCACTTGCAAATAGGTATGTTGTGCACTTTGTGATGTATACATTATCTTTAGAAGCGAATTACTACAACAAGAATTTATTTTATTGGCATGCATACTATGGCAAGAACAAGTTTAGCTAGTGAGCATAAATTGAAATGCATAAAGAAAGGTATGAAGAAAAGATGATATGCATGCTTGATTGCATTAAATTGTAAAGATACAGAAATGATAAAATGAATGCATTACCATGTTTAACGCTAACTTAAATTGGTATACCTACAAAAATTATGCATATGTTATTTTACATGCATATTGTTGAGAATCATGCAAATTTAACTATGATTTATTGAAAATATACTAGAAAGGCTAATTACATGGTGCTAATATACCAAGTCAAGGATGGTAAAGAGAAGGCATGATGAAGTAAAGTAGTGGCAGTGCTAAAAGTTTAATGTAAATTCAAGTTTTTCTAGAAAGTAAGGAATGAATTTTGCTTAAGGTGCACATCAATAAAAGGTTTGTGTAAGTGTAGTTATGATTAAGTTGTCCAAAAAGTAATGCATTGAGAAAAAGAATAACTTGATGTATCAAGAGTTTTTGGAAATCAAAATAATAACTGGTTATTCTATTTTATAATGGTCTTTATGAATTTATGGTGCAAATAATTCTTCACGGGAAATTGTGAGTAAGGAATGCAGGTGTGCATGGTTACAAGAAGCATCGCCACCAGGGAATTGGTAAGCTAAATGAAAGAAAAAAATAAACTTCTTGATGGAAAAAGGTAATTTCTAGATTGAGTATGTTCCTTGAGTATTATGAAAGGTTAGCAAAACGTTATCATTTTATTAATCAAATAAATTCTTATAAAAACATAGTTTAGATAACTTGATATGCGGAGAACAGAGTTTGTAAGAAGTTTTGGAAAATTTATAATGAAGTAATTGAGTAAGCTAAATGTAGCATATTTAAGAATGATCAGCTATGGATATGGAATATATTTGATTAGATAATTGTTTCATAGAATTTTGAATGATTTGTACATGCATAGATACTAGAAGTATCAATCTATGTAATGCGATAATGTGTTGCTAAACATATTGGATGTGTAATATTGGTACTTAACTCGTGGAATACTTAGATAAATAACCCTCGATGTGGAGCGGGTAAGCTCACAGGAATCAAGGTTATTGCATTACCATGTGATATGGTGTTGAGCGAGTGGGATCAGGAACATCAAGTATGTTCATAAGTATTACAAGTTTGGTTTAAGGTGGAGTTGGTAGGCTCTGGAACAATGAATATGCTCAGAAATGATTATGATATTTTATGCCTTCAATTGTACTTTTGAAATGATATTACATTTATGTCATAGTAACTGATAGAGCTTTGAGATTGTTGTAGGTAATGAACCATGGAAATCCCAATTAGACCATAACTGAAGAACTGAATATGAATATAATACTAATCAGATAAAGAGTAATGAAACTTTTGAGCTAAACCTGGGGGACGCCCTGGGTTATAAGGCTCTAAATTGTAAGAAACGTTTCTACATTAAACATAACCAATTAATGAAAATGAAGTTAAAAAAATAGTTTTATGTTGAGCTTGTTGGGCTCTAGAGAACCTAAATCACTTAGTTGCATTATGCATAATTACAAGATGTAATGTGACTTGGAAAATCAAACTTAATTTTTAGAATAAACAAACTGAAATATTTAAATGGTTGAACACAAAATATTTATGAATTAAGTAGAGCTTCTACGAAGCACCCTGGACAGGTGTTAGGCTCTAAATTTTTTTATAAGTTAGTACAAAGTTTCTAGTGAACACCCTTGTGAGGTGTTAGGATCTGTTGAGTGCTCTATGATATTAATTCCTAGGCCTAGGCAAAGAGCTACTAGTGAGCACCCAGAGGAGGTGTTAATCTCTTAAGCAGAAATGCCAGAGACCATCGAGGTGAGGTGTTAGGTTCTGTAGTGATATCTTTTGTGATGTTAATATTTCAAGATAAGAGATATGCGGTTTCTTAGATTCTATGTAGGAGATACTCCTGAGAGTTGTAAAAAGATCATGAAGGGTATCATCTTGGTATCGGATAAATAAATATACACAGGTTGAGGAGACCTACACGTGAACTAGTGGTTCCATGAGGAGATGGCCCTCATGTATATATGCATGCCAAAACTTATAAAAGAAGATTTCATCCAAGTGTTGGAAGCATCCGTGCTATACAAAATAGGTATGTGTGTGAATTTTATGTTTGGTACTTTATGCCTCATGATATGATAAAGTGTGGAATGCAAATTTATATGTGTAGTGAACCCTTTTGTGATAAAAGGGTTGTTGTTATATGCATTAGAATTGCTTTCAATTATTAAATGCTTTTGAATGTGAGAGAAAAGTATAATTATGCACATGTCATTTTAATGCAATATGATTACTCATATTGTGAAACGAGTGTAAATTATTAAAGGTAATTGAGAAAAGGACTACCATACCAAAGGTATGGATATAAAAATTGAATGTGTCAATGTTATGTGCCAGAGGCTAATAATGCTTGGATTATTCTATTTTATATCATGAAGTTTATATTATTATTATGATTAACATTTGTAGTGCAAATGTAGGAATATTATGTTATAGTCACAAGGTAAATCTTTCAAAGAAAATTTTATTTCTAAAGGATTATCTGACAAATTTAAATGCATAAATGATTTTGTCATATATTATGGATTTGTGTGTGTGTGTGTGTGTGTGTGTGTGTGTGTGTGTTGAATAATTAATAATTTTACATGTATATATTGAAAACAAGACTAAGCTCTAGAGGAATGTTATGAAAGTAGCAATAGTTTGTGTAAACAGAAAATACTACTTATATTGAAAATTTATATTTATGCATATGTTTATGATAAACATTGAAATACCTTTTAATGTTGTGTAGAACACGTGTTGTAAATTGAAGAGCATAAAAGATGGCAGAAAGTTGTAAAAGAAATCATGGATAATTGAAGATTTTCATGAAATAATGAAGAAGGAATTTTGAAAGACTCCAACACCAAGGAAGGTGTACTTTTAAGGGAGTGAGTATGTAACATCCCTAGTAAAATTATTAATTTCCATGTTTCGGTTAGGGTTCAACCAACCGAAGGAAACGATTAGGATAGGGAGTGGTTGTCCCTTGGAAACCGAGTTTTCTGTGGGGAATATAGTTTTCACCCATGGGGTTTTCAAAGGGGGAAACTCCATAGATATCTATGTTTTAGCAGAGAAATACCTCCATGATCTTGAAAAAGAAACGAGCCAGTTTTGGAGTTGGAGAGGACTGTGTGACTTCCAAAATTCGCTGGTGATTGGACTGGGAGAAACTCTTTCTTCTTACCTTGTTGTTATGATGAATCGTTGGAAAAAGATAGGAAGGGAGCGATAGAAATATTGGTAAAACCAACTCATTCTTCAAATGAAATCTGGTAAGAGAAGCTTTACATTTTATTTTTGGTTAAGTAGATTAGTGGTTATGAGAATAGAGATATGACTCTTCTCATTATATTTAATTACTATTAAGTTTGTTATGTGTGGGAGAGGGATATTGGATCCTTTTGGAAGGTTGGTTGATCCTTTCTTATTGAACTTATTCTCTCTTTTTCACTCTGAATAGAGTCACAGAGAGCACAAGCTCTCGTGAAATCAATTTCATCCCAATTCTTTAATTCTTGTGATCATCAATAATAAGAGAGACAACACTTTTCTTGCTATTAAGTGTAGGTGAGAAAGGGAGTTATCCAAATTGAGAGAATAAACCACTTTCTGGGTTGTGGCTATAGATAATCTAGGTGGTTGATTTCCTAGAAGCTTCGCTCTCTTGTTTAGGTTGCAAACTTTTAAAATGCGACCTCTACATGAGGAAACCGAAATAGATTATTTAAATTGCAGGCTTACTCTTGTTGAATGACAAGTTAAACCCGAGTCCTTTGTTTGTGCTATTCTTATCGAAAGAATTGGAACGTAATCCTCCTCTATTCATTGAATTAATCATGACCAACTTCTTATTTGCTTGGATTTTTTTAATAGTCTTCACAGATATCAACTCTACTGACGAGATTGACTCTTGGTCTCTCTCTTTCTTATAGATAATATATAGTCTTACCAACTATTATTGTCAAATTTAGATCATCTATAATGCATTTTTTTTTTTAATTCGGTTTTGTTTCCATTTTTTAAAATTGAGTGAAACCTGGCTGGAAAGGATGTAGATTCTTAAACCTTTATGGTTTTAGGATGATCAAAGTGGAGGTGCAACCTCAATAGAAATCATTTATGTCAAATACTTTTACTTGATTATAAAATCCACAATTTTGAGATGTAGGGTGCAATTATATTTGAATTTGATACATCCTCAGTTAACAGACACAATAAATTGTTGCAGACTTATGATTAATGATAAAGGTTGTGCTTATGTGTGAATTGTGTGTGGGTAAAGTTAAGAGAGTGCATTCCATAGTATAAGTTATTGATATACTATCATTGGATTTCATTACTAAATACTAACTCTGAGTGGAAACAATGAGCTAGGGTATGATCCTTGGCTTAGCGTTTTTTGTTATTAGTAACACGAAAAATAAATTTTGTATTGAAAATATGGAATTCAACCCAATAATGGCGTGGCCCCATAGGTTTAAGTTCTTAGTTACATTAAATTAATAGCATGTGTAGTTATATATTTGTTCAAAGAATTTATAAGGTGGCCCTTTAATGATCAAGAGTTTAAATAGATGGATAATGATTAATATTATTCTATTCAAGAGGTATAGGAAGCCTAGTAAATTTGTAAAGGAAGAATTTTCCAATCTTTACTTGGACATTTTAAGAGAAAAAAATGTGTATTTATTAGTCCATGATTAAAAAGGTAAGCCTTGCAATAAGGCTATCGAAGTAGTGGGAATGTTCTTTGTAAAAGAGACTAGAGGAAAAAGAAAGTAGATCGTAGCAGAGGAGGTGCAGAATTCTAACCTGCTTTGTTGGTTAAAATTAATAAAAAGATTAACAATTTTGGTGTATGTAGCCCCTGGTTATGGGTGAACCACATATATTGGTGTCTCTTCTTCCATTTATTTCTTAGATGTTTTATTTATGCAATTTGACCCAAGAAGAAGCATATGTTTGTATGAACGTGAATGTACATCTGATTAATGATTGTAAGAATGGTCTGTGAACTTCAAGTTGTTAAGATTCTTTTTAAGTATATGTAACCTTGTATTTTTTTTATAGGTTTAGGATGAAGAATAGTATGCATATGTCCTTCTATGATTTTTAAGATGGTGTTAAGTTTCCATTTGTGGACCACACTTTAAGACCTCATATTGTTAATCACACCCAATGGAACCAATAGATGGTTGACAATCAAAATGATTTACTTATTTATGTTAAAAGAATGTATCCACCTTATGATAACAATTATTCTTTACTACTAACATTTGACCGGTTAAATGAATGTTTTAAGAAAATTTTTTACCCCATTTACCTAAAATCACCATGTAAAAATTAGGTATGTTGCACATCTAACATGACACGTGATATTCATAATGTTTTTCCAATAGCTATTGTTTTAATCTCCTAAGGAAGCGACCATTGTCATGTATGTTATCTTAGCTTTATGTTGATGAGATATGTTGCCAAGTTGGAAGTGCTTCTTTCATGTCCAATGTCAATGTTATGTTATATTTGTAAGTTAATCTCGATTTGATTAAAAGTTATATGATCCAAAATTAAATCAAAATGTATCGATTCGATTAAAAATATATATAATCCAAAATTAAATCAAAATGTGCCCACTTGAACAAAATATGGCAAATTCAAAGTGTGATCATAATTGCATTCTCAACATATGTGTCCTCAACATATGTGTCCATGTGATTGTTGACAAGAACATTCTCCTTAATATTCGGACTCCATCGACTAGTAGATATAATGAATAATAAATATCAATTTGAATATTGTTAATAGATTTTTATGTATAAAATATTTTTGGATTTATTCTTACTATCTGCAGCCTCATCAACATTGCCTTTGCACGTAATATTGTTCTATGTATTTAATGGCCCTAATACCCCGTGTCATGAAGAACATGGATCATGGAATTTCACCATTGAGGTTATGTATAGATTCCTTTTAGAGGTCAAACTCCTCACTTGAGCATTACATCAATATAAATCATTAGTTAATTTTGGAAACATGTGGTAGTGGGCCAATTGAAGACATGTTTTCTTTTGATGTTGCATATCGTATTTTCATTATTTTGACATAATACTAAATATATTTATCTAATAGTTCTAAAAAAAAATTGGTTTAGTAAGCCATTAAAAGGCTTTGCATCTTAAGGTGAAAGAACACATTTTCATCTTTTCTCTAGTTTGTAGATCCTTTAGACCCTTATGTTAGCTCTATAACACATTTTCATCTTTTCTCTATTTTCTAGACCCTTTTGCCTCACCAACAAGTATGCAATATGTTATTTGTATACGTTTGTTAACCTTACTATTGATTAATATGCCACTATAATTGGTTGTCTCTCTTCAAATATAAAATTACAAAATCTTATTTTTCATATTATTTTAAAATGTGTTGTCATCACATTTGATATCGCATTGCATTTTCATGTTCCTTTATTATCTATCATCTATTTACATCCTCTTTTTATTTTAGGACGATATGTTGTACCACCAAGACAATTACTAATTATAGTTATGTTGATAGATGTTTATATTTTGCAATTTCAGGTGGATAAAGAAGGGTTTTCTTTCTAGATTGCAGGAAGATG
>LPNX010746555.1:218691-240895 GCA_001517045.1 Pseudotsuga menziesii | reverse complement strand
ATATATATATATATATATATATACATACAAATATATATACATACAAATATATATATATATACAAATATATATGTATATATATATACATACATACATACATACATACATACATATATATATATATATATATAGAGAGAGAGAGAGAGATAACTTAACTTAACTTGTGGCCTATTAGCATTCAACTACCACAAGTTAAATGATTGTGTTAATATTCTAAATAATGTATTTAAACTAAATCTATCCACATTATTTCATATGATGGTATGAAATTGCACAACCCCGAAAGTTTATAAAGTGTTAGTAAAAGTCACAAATAAAAGATGAATGTCATTTATAGTTTAATAATGAACCTTACTTCCATATAAAAACAAATTTTAATAAGCATCCTGCATCCCTGTAGCAATCGTTGTAAATGCTCTCCCGCAATTGTGTGAGCTTCTGCATATGGACACAAAATGTGGGATCTAAGTGCAATCTTAGCTCCTTTCGTGTAATAATGAGGGAATTTCAACGAAATGGTGTGCACCATAGCTCGACCAAGGATATCTAACAAAAGAATCAGAAAGTACTCAAGATAAACCAAAAAGTATACTAGGTAATGTTAAATTTATAGGAATGTACATCGAGAAGTTTAATTTTTGGTTGAAATTTTAAATTCATAGTAATGTTCAATCAAATCCATCAATATAAAAGTAAGTAGGTAGAAGGGATCATTCAAATTCCATGGGCATGAACCTAGGGTTTCATATACCATGATATCATACTAAAGGGAGCTATGGATAGATTTTTTTCCATGCATATGGGAAGGCTATGGGAGGTTCTAAGTGAAATTCCACATAAAATGTTCATTAAGGAGTAGTCTATTTGTTAGAGGTTAAATTAGACTTTTGGGTAATTTTTTTATAGGAATTTGGCTAATTTGTTTTTACAAAATCTAAATTTTGAAGTACCCAAATCATGTTTCTGAATGCATAAATAGATTCAACATCCTCTCAAATACTTTTAGAGCACCGAGATTATGCAAGTTTAACAATTATCATATACTTTTTCAAAAATTAATATAAAATTTAAACTGTATTATGTGAAAAACAAATAATAATAAAAAAGAAAAAAAATTGAAAACTTTTAACATTTACAATGGTGGTGCATGCCTTAATGATACATAACCTATATGTTATATTTTTATAATTTAAGCAATATGATCTTAGGATCTTATCTAAGAGAATAACATGCACAACAACAATCACAAAAGACAAGAGACACAAAGAATTTTCCTTGTGGAAACCATAAAGGAGAAAGCCCCGCAACTTCCTCAGAGATAGAATGAGCACCAGTAGCAAAAGTAAAACCTGAAAACATAAAGATGATCTCTAATAGCTGATCTCTCTCACTTGTGCCAACACTTCCTCTCTCACTCATGCCTCCCGGTTGAGTGAGTGTGTATGTGTGTATAATTGAGGAGAGCCTCACTTCTATTTATATTCTTCCATTCACTTGATTTCCACTCCAACAAGTCAACCTCACTAATTACTTACCATGGCTGAATTCTCTAGGAGTGTCTAATAACCCTAGTGCCCCACAACTGTGGGGACTTTACCCCCCTGATCAACAAGGAGGGTTAACCTCAACTTAGTTGTGGGGACTATTGCCCTGACTTACAACGAAGGGTTAACCTCATTGACTTTACATGACTTTGTTATATTAATGACTCTCCCGATAGGAACATCAAGTTATAATATAAGATATAAAATTAAATACATTCTGAAGTTACAAATACATCAACACTCCCTCTTAACTAGAAAGGTATTCTCTTGACACAATTCATCGGCACAAGTATTCTTCTCGGGATCAAATCTAGATGATCATCAAAGTTGGATCATCACTGGATCATCATCAAAGCTGGATCATCACTTGATCATCATCAAAGCTAGATCATCATCATCATTGTTTCCGCTATCTCGAACAAATGGTGCTATCTCTCAATTCTACTCATCACAGGAAGTTCTATAGAGCCAGCCCTTTTTCATACTGGTTGTAGACCTAGCCTCCATGTAGGTCTTCATTAACAGAGCCAGCCCTTTTTCATGTTGGATGTAACTCTACAGAGCCAGACCTTTTTCATACTGGGTGTAGTCCTTTATAGAGCCAACCCTTTTTCATGCTAGGTGTAGCTTCACAGAGCCAGTCCTTTTTCATACTAGATGTATCATCACAGAGCCAGTCCTTTTTCATACTAGATGTATCATCATAGAGCCAGTCCTTTTTCATACTGGATGTATCATCACAGAGCCAGTCCTTTTTCATACTGGATGTATCATCAGCACTTATAGCTGACCATGGGAGGAACCAATCATGCCGCCATGTCAAAAGGGAACAGCACTTACATCTGACCATGGGAGGAACCAATCCTACCACCATGTCAGAAAGGCACATCACTTACATCTGGACATGAGAGGAACCGATCCTACCACCATGTCAAAATGGCACAACACTTATATCTGACCATGGGAGGAACCAATCCTACCACCATGTCAGAAAGGTCTCACGGACTCATCACTTCCTCTTGGAAGGAACCTCTATCTAGAGATCACCAAGCTTCTCCTGAAAGTACTCAAACTTCACTCTGGCCATTTATAGCATAGAATCACACCAAGGTTGATTATGTCCAAGGATAATCTGTGAGCTTCTCCAGGACCGATTACATCCAAGGACAACCTATAGGACCATTTATGCCTGAGAAACCTATGAGCTTTGCCAATATTTTATGCTCAGACAACCTGTCTCACTGGCTATGCTAGAAATCCCTCTTTCGAGAGATCTCGATCTGGATCACATACTAGAGCTTCACTACTTCTCTCTGCATCATAAAAAGGTGCAAGTCATATCAATCAAATCAAATAGTATTTTTCAAAAGAAACATACTCCCTCCCAAATATCCAAGCAAGTGGCAACATATTTTACCTCGGATGTACTCAGTGCCATGTAGGACTACTTTCTTCTAAACCAAGAGAACACACCCGATCTCATACTGAAGTAGCACCTCGAAGTGCTCTTCCTATGAATGGCACTACCTACCCAATACAAATCCACATAACCCTCCAGATTAATCTTCTGATTCATATCATGCTTGAGCCTATACTCAACTGTACCCTTCAGTTACCTCACTACATGAACATGTCTCATTGTGCTCATATCAAAGAAAATATCTGGTCTCGTGTTCATTAGGTACATCAAGGAAAAAATCATCTGATGATACATCGTGGCATCAATTGACTCTGATGAAGCAACACTCAATAGCTTTAGGTTCGATGCCATAGGTGTAGTCATGGCCTTGCAACCCATCATCCCAAAACTCTTCAGGATATCCACTACATAATTCCCTTGTCCCAGGTAGATTCCATCTACATTATGCCACACCTCCATGCCTAGAAATTAGTGCATCATATCCAATTCCTTCATCTCGAACTCAGCATCAAATCTGCTTCTTGCAAATTTAATGAGTTCCCCTTTTCTTTTAGGAATAAGTCATCGACATATAACATGAGGATCAATGGTATTCCACCTTCAACCTTGAAGTAAGGTTGGAATCCGCTTTACTCTTAGTAAATCCTAGAGTCATCAGTAATATTTCCATTTTGTCATACCATGTCAAACCTTGGGATCTTCTGCAGTCACTCCTTCTGAAGCAAAGCATCATTCTCCCTCTACCTTTCATACTTTATGCCTTGAAACATTCTATACCAAAGTGACAAGTAGCTTCCTCTGCTACTAATATTCTATGTATCCATCTAGGGTCACTGGATATCAAGATCTTGAACCTTTTCAAGAGTTCTTCTCGCACCCATCTGTGAGCTTGTCATCCTCTATAGGATTTCATATTCAACCTTGTAGCAAAGGTTAATATCTTCATCACTCTTTGTGATCTTCAAGCTCCTCATGTATGTGTCATCCCATGGGTGAATTCTGAGCTCATACAAGGCCTTCTTTAATTTGCACACATGAGTCTACATTTCATGTGTCTTAACTTCTAGTGGCTGCAAATGTCTATTTGTAGTCTATGCCTTCTTTTGTGAGAAGCCTCATGCTACAAATCTTTCCTTGTATCCCACGATGTTTCCATATACGGCATGATGGAACTACGAACTTCCCTTCAGTTCTCGATACTGCATCTTAGACATCATTCTTCTTGAACTGGTATTCTCCTTCCGTTTCTTCTTGGCTACTTCTTCATAGCGGGAAGGTTCTACATCAATGATTTCACTCAATAGTGTCACATAACTGCATTCGTCATATTATTCTTCATTCTTGGATTATTTCTCGAACTATCATCACTTGTTCTTCGGAACAAGTCTCGTCCTTCTTTTCTTGTAGGTGATTGTACACGATTTTTCCTACAAGTCAAATGCATTAGTTGTATGGTTAGAAACATTTCATAAGGAATATTCATAATGGGAAATTCTTATGCATAAAGATATGATCATGCAACTATTTTAGCCAATACAACATTCATCCATATCTCACGAAAACTTTCTAGATTCCTTCCATCTCTACCATGACATCATTGTGATTGTGCACTAATCCAATATGTCAGCAAATAGGTTTCATTCTAGATAAGTAGCAATGGAGAGTTGTATAGCACCATGAGCTACTTACCCATCACATGCATATTAGTAGTATATTGTCGTTAAGGCAAACATTCTATCATGGTTTACACATCCAATGAATATAAACAAATGCATAACAAAACAATATCATGAAATGACAATTGAATACTTATCTTTATTAGTTTATTGGGTAGACTCCTTCTTGAGCCTTCAGCTTCATCATCTTCTTCATTCATAACAACATCATTTCTTATCCACATGATAATATGGATAATAGGTTCTTCAAGAGTTGAGTCCTTCAGATTCCTCATTGCTTGAGGGATCTTCTTTGGATGGTGAGAGCTTGCTCTTCAGTTGATCCCATCTTATTTTCTCTTATTATGACTCAAGCGTCATATTGTGTGCGATATTCCCAGAGTATGTTGAAGCTAATCACTTCCTTCAATTGTACATTCCTCGAATGAATGAATCCCTTGATCCTGGGAGGCCATTCAAGGTAGTTATCACAATTTCTGTATTCTCTACTTGTTCATCCACTGCTTCAAGTTGTTCTTTGATTTGAGACACCCTTGTAAAGTATGAATATATGGTCTCTGCACTTTGGATATTTACATTATTCAATTGGTTTCTCAAAGTCATCTTCTGATATATGTTCTTCCCTTCAAATATATTGGTCAAGGAATCAAACATCTCTTTAGGTGTCTTTAGGGAAGACACTTGTGGTATAATGTGATCCTTTATTGAATCAACAATTATCCTCTTGTCCTTGACCAAGTTCTTATTGTGTAAGGATTTAGCCTCATCTCCCTCTGGAACTGGAACCTCTCCACTTATGTAGGTGTCCAATTCATTTTCTTCAAGAACCAGTGAAAACTTATACTTCCATGCTCAGAAGTTTTTAGCTTCACCAAGCTTGTTATCAAGCTGGTGTGATAGGTCATTTTGAAATGAGAACCTCAAATATAAATAGAAAAATAATAGATCTTACCAATTTGATGTTTTCATCCTGGTTTTGGATCTGGATGGTCCAGGGTTTGTTAGAGAAACCCTAATTTTCAAAAATTGGAATTTCAAACTTCTGATTGGATAGAAAGATAAACCTCTTCAAGGCGAGTTGTCCAATGTACTCCTTTTCTGAAAATAGTGGAGGGAAACTCATTAGAGGAAATTTCAACTCAAAATGGGCCTCCTAAGGAAAATTAATAAAATAATACTTAAAATAATAAAATAATATTTATTAATTTTGGAGGAAGAAAAGAAAAAACTACTTTTTTGTTCGTATTTTCGACATATTTCCCTGTGTTTTTACTCAAATTTCAATCAACAGAGCTCGTTGGATGTGGAATTAAATTATGCATCCAACGAGTACCCACTCGGCATACTTTTGATGGGCCCTGCTACCCCAAAATCAAGAAATACCTGAAAAAATGTGATGATGATCACGTTTTTTCAGGTATTTCTTGATTTTGGGATAGCAGGGCCCATAAAAAGTATGTCAAGTGGGTACTCGTTGGATGCAGAATTCAATTCTGCATCCAACAAGCTCTCTTGAATTCTACATCCAACAAGCTCTCTCGATCGAAATTTGAGTAAAAATACAGGGCAATATGTCAAAAATACGAACAAAAAAAGTAGTTTTTTATGATACCTATCCCCAAATTTATATTAAAAAATTGTTTAAGAGGTGCTCCCTTTTTTAATTTTAAAGAATTTTTATTGGCCAATACATCATGACATTGAATTTTTATTATTTTTGGAAGGCCCATTTTAAATTGAAATTTCTTCTAATGCCCGGAACAAGAAGCCCTAATTTTCCAATTTCTTCTACAAAAATTCTTGATACTGTTTCTGTGGTATATCCGAAAGTACTACTCCTCTGTGTCTGAAATGTTGTACTGAGGTATCCTCATATGTCCTCTTTCCAATACCATAGGTTTTATCAGAATAGGTTTCACCAAATGGGACTTGTGATAGTTTTCCCACGGTGACTTAATTCAGGACTGTTCATCATAGAGAACTTGTACGTACTTCCATGTGTCACTGTTCACCTTCAGGATCGGAAATGTTTACCACATAAAGTAAATTTTGTTCCCTATCTAGAACATCTTGTGAAATTTCATTTGGACCTTCGTATTCCAAGATATAGCAATTCTCCCTAGGTGTCATGTTTAGGGATCAATCCTGGAAGAGGCTAGAACCCTGAATCGGAGGAATCATATCTCCCAAAATATAGAGAATATGAGGCTGAAATATTTACACATGGTACATCAGTATTTTAGCTTAGTCCTGGGAAATTTTCTTACCCCGATACTTCTTCAATCCCAAGATATAGAGAATGTACCAAAACTACTAGTTTTAGTGTTTTAGGGTTTTTTAGGCCGGGGGTCAAATTAGGGTTTGACTTTCCCATAGTTTCACTCAACCAAAACATTCGACCTTGGTCTCTAAACTTTGATTTTTATGAGGAGAGAAATCCTATGCTGGGCTCACTCAAAAATTCTTATTCTGTAAAATGCCCTAATTTCCCGCAGTAAAAACTGAAAATACCCGGAATCAAATTCCGCTCTGACAAAAAGATGTGCCCTTCAATGGAGAGTTAGCCTAGCCTCCTTTTGCTGATGGATTGTGTAGAGAGACCCAAAAAGTAAGAATCCCTTGCTTCTATTGCTGCACAGTGTCTTCTTCTCAGGTTAGCTCTGATACCATGTTAGATTTTTATCATTTAAGCAATATGTGTTAGAGTAATCAATCCATAGTTACCTACCTTAGACATTAGTTAAATCATTTTTGTCTTATTACCTACTCTCCTCGATTCCACTCTATGCTAGTTTCATTTTACATGTCATAGAAGTCAACACTTGCTAAAACTGAGTCATGGAGCGCTTGGGAAACCTCCTGGAAACCATATTTAACATGTCTGCTTTATTCCAGATCCTCCAAAGTGCATATCTTCTTTTTCTGTAAAGCTACCTATTTTATTGAGAATTAAGGCAAAAGGAAAAGCCAAACTAGGTGTTGTTGACATTTTTTTTGCCCACTTCATCCTCCATCCTTTTCTCCTAATAAAAGCATGTATGAGTTGTCTTTCCATCCCTTATTAGCTTGCCTACTTGATTTTGCCAATTCGTGAGCATCTTAGTAGATTTAGTAAGCCTTCTTTTTGACCATTTCGAATGGCATCCTTATGCATTCAAATCTCTCATGTAATTATATATTGCAGCAGCCAATTACTTCACAAGGTTGGCTATTGTACACTTATTCAATACAGATTAGTGTTATGCTCCAATTTCAGTCTCCTTTGATGTCAATTTTGCATGTTTGATTAGCAATTTTGTGAGTGTAATTGTTCTATCTCTTGGGTTCAATTTCCACATGGTATCACAGCCTTTGTAGATCAATTTCTCTCCTTCCATATTGCTATTGTAGGTTTGACATCTTGACTAGGAGCATATTCTGTTGACTGAAGGGCACATTTTCTGAGCTATGGACCAATCTCAAAAGATCATCTTGACTCCATTTAATTTCTTTGAATGGAAAGCTGAGATGGAGATATTGTTGAGAACAAAATGTATCTATAGGGTTACTATAGAAACTGAGGCAGAGCCCAATGCAGCTGTAGAGAAAATAAAATGGCACAACAAGAGGGATGAGGCCTATGGTATTTTGTGTCTAAGAATTTCAAGAGACCTCCTCTTCCATCTTGATGGATTGAAATCACTGCATGAAGTGTAGGAGAATCTTGTAGATATTTTTGGTAAGACAGATGAGATGAGAGGACATCAAATCAAGAATGAGCTGATCTCCTTGAGTCCCAACAGCTTCAAATCCTTGCAACTCTATTTTTCCAAGTTTAAATCCCTTGTTTTGCAACTAAAACAATGTGGGATTGAATAGAAGGAAGAGCAACTATTTTTGGCCATACTCTCAAAGCTTGGCCCTGACTATTCGGTGTTTGTTTTGACCTTCCATGCCACCAAGTTGACAGCTCAGGCCTGGAAGATGCCTAAGCTTGCAGAGTTCATGGAATCCCTCACACAGGAACAAGATAAGTTGGTGATGATGGGCACCATCAAACCTTCCAAAGACCAAGATTTGGTTGTTGGAGATTCAAGGGTGGATTCAAAAAGAAAGAAAAAAGCTAAAAATCCACCTGAGCAAAATAGAGACAAGAACAAGTATCAAGAGGATCCCCAAGGTTCCAAGAATAACTTCGAAAAGAAGAAGAACAAAGGAGAACTGAGAAAGTGTGCATACTGCAGTAAGGGCTATCATCCTGAGAGCTCTTGTATGAAGAAGCAAATTGACATGTTGACCCAACTTCTGGAGAAGAATAACATCTCCCTTCATGATTGCTCAAAGAAGATGGAAGGAGGATCAAATTCAGAGGACAGAGAGAGAGTACATGCTTTGGTTGTTGGCACATCAAGCTCACCTAGCTTCATCATAGACTCTGGAGCTTCTAGACATATGGTTTTGACAAAAGAGGCATTCTCCTCTCTTGACATGTCGAAAGGTCCACCAATAGTTTTGGGAGATGACTCTCTCACTGATAGTTTGGGAAAAGGAAGGATTTATATTGACCATGGTAAGTTCAATAATGCGTTGTATGTTCTAGTTCTTTCCTCTAATCTCTTTTCAGTGTATCAGATGACTCACATAGGGTCTCCAAAGAAGTTCATCTTCTCCCTTGACGATGTTGAAATCACTAAGATTTTGAATGGTAAAGTCATAGCAAAAGGTGTTGTTGATCACACTTCGAAGGTATACATGTTTTCCCATTTTCTACCCTACTCAAACCCCTCTGCTCTTCTGATTCATGCTAATGAGGCAAGCAACCTTTGGCATGCAATATTTGGCCATCTTAACTACAAGTATCTTTCTGATTTGAGTGAAAAAGATATGGTCATAGGGTTACCAAAGCTCAATTTTTCCAAGGGATTCTGTCAAGGTTGTATCCTAGGAAAACACCCAGAGCACAAATTTGAGAGAGCCAGTCATGAGAGAACCTCTGTACCTCTTGAGTTGATCCACAGTAACATTGCTGGTCCATTCCCTCATATGTCCATGATTCAAGACAAATATGCACTGACCTTCATAGATGACTTCTCTAGGTATTGTTGGGTTCAGTTCCTAAAGCATAAGTCTAAAGTTTTTGACCTTTTCAAGGTCTTTAAAGCCTTGGTTGAAAACCAATCTGGGAGGAAACTCAAGATCCTCAGATATGACAATGGTGGTGAGTATGTTAAGCCTGAGTTCATTCGGTATTGTAAATATGTAGGTATTCATATGCAGCATTCGATCCCTTACACACCACAGTAAAATGGTGTTGTTGAGAGAAAGAACGGGTCACTGAAGGAGATGGCAACCTGCATGATGGAGGCTAAGACTTTGCCACCAAAGTTTTGGGCCAAAACTACAAACTGTGCATCCTACATCCAGAATAGGGTGCCTCATAAGAAGGTTGATGGTATGAATCCTTTCGAAGCTTGGAGTGGGCACAAGCCAGATGTGACCCATTTCAGGATTTTTGTCTCAAAGGCTTGGGCTAGAATTCCAACTGAAAAGAGAAAGGATATGCAGCCCCAAATCCAAAAGTGCCTATTTGTTGGGTATTATGAAGATTCAAAATGGTACAAACTGATCAACTTGAGCACTAACAAATATTTCATTGAAATAAGTGTCCAGTTCCAAGAAGAGCCTTTAGTAGCAGTTGAAGTTGGAGAGTATTCTTCACCACCAGATCCATTGATTGTAAGTGGAGAGACTATTGAGTTTACTGATTTCAATATGTCTGATAATGATGATTTGATTATAGATATAGACAGTCCTATAAGAACAAAATGGACAACAAATACCATTCATTCAGCTGGGGAACTAGCTAGAAATTCTAGTTACACTAGGAGGACTAGATCTCAATTTGAGAGTGCCCTTTGTATGAAAGATCCTTTAATTGCTGAGAAGTGCTATCTGATGGTTGAATTAGATCCACGGACATATGAATATGTAGCACATGATCCAAGATGGCAAACAGCCATGAAAGAACAATTCATCTCACTCCAGAAGAACAACACTTGGGAACTGGTTGATCTTCCCCCAGGGAGGAAGCTAGTTCAATGTAAGTTGGTTTTCAAGACTAAGTTTTCTGCTGATGGTTCACCTTTGAAATATGAGGAAATATTTGTAGACAAGGGCTACTCACAAGTACATGGTATTGACTACAATGAAACCTTTGCACCGGTGGCAAAGATGGACTCCATAAGGCTAGCCTTAGCCATTACAGCTTCGAAGTAGTGGGAGGTACATCACATGGATGTGAAGTGTGATTTCCTAAATGGAGATATCAATGAAAATATTTACATGAAGCAACCTCAAGGGTTTGTTTCCAATCCATATTTAGTGTGCAGGTTAAAGAAATCATTGTATGGGCTCAAGCAAGCCCCCAGGGCTTGGTATGCCAAGATTGATGGCTTTCTGCTGTCATTGAGTTTTGTTCAATGCAAGTCTAATCCTAATGTTTATTTGAAGCTGATTCATGGTTCTTTGATGATCATTGTCTTGTATTTGGATGACCTTTTGATTACAGGAAGTTCAAAGAAAGATATTGCCTCCTTGAAGGATGCAATGAACCATGCAATTTCTATGACAGATTTGGGATTGTTGAGCCAATTTTTGGGTCTCGAAATTGCTCAATCCCAACATGGAATCAAAGTACATTAGTCCAATTATGCCTTAGATTTTCTGAACAATTTCAACATGAAATATTGCAAGCCAAGCAAGACTCCCTTCCTTTCAAGAGTTAAGCTTGAAGAAGCAGGTTCTTCTCATATGGTAAATAATACACTGTATAGGCAGTTGATTGGGTGTTGCTTTATCTTACACACACTCAACCTGATCTATCTTATGCAGTTAGTGTGGCTTCATGATACATGGATCATCCTCATGAGATCCACTAGAGGGCAGCCAAAAGGATCCTAAACTTTGTTCAAGGAACAAGAACTCATGGGATCTTCTACAAAGCAAAATCTTATCTTGATTTGATTGGGTTTACTGACAGTGATTGGGAAGGTGACAACACAAATAGAAAGTCAACATCATGATATGTGTTCATGCTTACAGAAGGACCAATCAACTGGTCAAGCAAGAAGTAGAGTGCCATAGAACTCTCATCTACAGAAGCAGAGTATAGAGGAGTTGTAAATGCAGCAACTCAATATTTGTGGTTGTAGGGAATACTTGGAGAATGTGGCTTCGAATCATAGTTTTCAGCTATTATCTATTGTGATAATCAGAGCACCATTCAAATATGCAATGATCCAGTTCAGAGACAGCGAACCAAAAACATTGAGATCCATATGCACTACATCAAACAGCTTGTGCATGATGGCACCATTCATCTACTCTTATGTGCATCTTTAGAACAAGTAGCAAAAATCTTCACCAAAGGTTTTTGTGAGAAGACATTCAGCAATCTCAAATCACAGATGGGGATTTATGATCATGCTGTGAAGCATGATTGATGACAATATTTTCAAATTTTATTTTACTGTCCATGTTTAAGGGAGGATTTTCCCACCGGGTTTTTGCCTCTTTCCTTGGTTGTATGGACAAGCAGTATGTAAAGGGTGACTAAGCCTTGTTGCTAGGCCCTATAGTTTTCTAATATTTACTCATAAATTCAGGCTTAAGGGGAGGGTGTTAGAATAATCAACCCATAGTTACCTACCTTAGACATTAATTAAATCATTTTTTTTCTTATTACCAAGTCTCCTAGATTCCACTCTATGCTAGTTGCCTTATACATGTCATAGAAGTCAACACTTGCTAAAATTGAGTCATGGAGCACTTGGGAAATATCCTGGAAACCATTTTTAGCATGTCTTCTTTATTCCAAATCCTCCAAAGCACATATCTGCTTTTTCTATAAAGCTACCTGTTTTATTGAGAATTAAGGAAAAAGGAAAAGCTAGACTAGGTGTAGTTGACTTGTTTTTTTCCCACATAATCCTCCATTTTTTTCTCCTAATAAAAGAATTTATGAGTTTTATTTCCATCCATTATTAGCTTTCCTAATTGACTTTTCCAATTCGTGAGCATCTTAGTGGATTTGGAAACTGCTTTATGCACCTATGGGGGATTTGACTAGATTTAGTAAGCCTGCTTTTTGACCATTTCGAATGGCATCCTTATGCATTTGAATATCTCATACAAGTATATATTGCAGAAGCCTATTACTTCACAAGGTTGGCTATTGTACACTTATTCAATACATATTAGTGTTATGCTCCAATTTCAGTCTCCTTTGATGTTAATTTTGCATATTTGATTATCAATTTTGTGAGTGTAATTGTTCTATCACTTGGGTTCAATTTCCACAATATTATCTTAGGATATTATTTAAGAGAATAACATGCACAAAAATAATCACAAGAGACAAGAGACGCAAAGAATTTTCCTTAGGGAAACCATAAAGGAGAAAACCCCACAACTTCCTCAGAGATAGAATGAGCACCAGTAGCAAAAGTAAAACCCAAAAACATAAAGATGATCTCTGACAGCTGATCTCTCTCACTTGTGCCAGCACTTCCTCTCTCACTCATGCACCCCAGTTGAGTGAGTGTGTATGTGTGTAGAAATGAGGAGAGCCTCACTTCTATTTATATTCTTCAGTTCACTTGATTTCCACTCCAATGAGTCGGCCTCACTAATTACTTACCAGGGCCAAATTCTCTAGGAGATTCTAATAACCCTAGTGCCCCACAACTGTGGGGACTTTACCCCCATGATCAACAAGGATATTTAACCTCAACTCAGTTGTGGGGACTATCGCCTGAACTTACAACGGAGGGTTAACCTCATTGAATTTACATGAATTTATTATATTAATGACTCTCCCGATAGGAACATCGGGTTATAATATAAGATATACAAGTGAATATATTCTGAAGTTACAAATACATACACACTATAAAAACTATTCGTTAATGATACATAACCTAATGTACCTAATTCCTATATATAATATCTCAATTTGTAGTTCGTGACACTTAACTTGTGGCCTATTAGCATTCATCGACCATAAGTTAAATGGTTGTGTTAATATTCTAAATAATGTATTTACACTAAATCTATCCACATTATTTCATATGATGGTATGAAATCGCACAACCCCAAAAGTTTATAAAGTGTAAGTAAAATTCACAAAGAGAAGATGAATGTCATTTATAGTTTAATAATGAACCTTACTTCCATATAAAAACAACTTTTAACAAGCATCCTACATCCCCGTAGCAGTCGTTGTAATTGCTCTCCTGCAATTTTGCGAGGTTCTGCACATGGACACANTTTAATAATGAACCTTACTTCCATATAAAAACAACTTTTAACAAGCATCCTACATCCCCGTAGCAGTCGTTGTAATTGCTCTCCTGCAATTTTGCGAGGTTCTGCACAAGGACACAATGAGGGAAATGAATGGAATGTTGTGGACCATAGCTCGACCAAAGCTATCTAACAAAAGAATAAAAAAGTACTCAAGATAAACCAGAAAGTATACTGGGTGACGTTCAATTTATAGGAATGTACTTCTAGAAGTTTAATTTTTGATTGAAATTTTAAATTTATAGTAACATTCAATCAAATCCATGAATATAAAAGTAAGTGTAACATAACCCAAATACATGTACCGATCCTTGGGGGGTGTAGTATAAAATTTTCTTCTTCTCCAAACATTTAATCAAACTAATTAAGTTAAACTCGTTGATTATTTAATCATAATCATTTTCTTTAAAGATTAAAAACCTACAAAACATAATCACTCTAATGCTAACCCACATAATGAAAATCTCATTGTATATTATAATAAGGCACCAGCGTTATATTACTCGCATGCTCATAAAATTTAGATATTGACCCTCTCATTTAGTTATAGTTAACATGATCCTTATCAAGATACCATATATTGTACTCGAGCTCTTAGGCACCATCGTCGGAGGTGGAGTATGAGTCTCCTGAGTTAGCTAAGGAGCAATAAACAAGGATAGATGACTTTAGAGGATAAAAGAAACTAATTTATAAAGTATGCACATATACAAACCAATTTACTCTACACTTGTCTTTCAAGAGTTAGCCAATGCCTTTCCACCATTGGAACACAGCTTCTCCAAGAACCACTTGAATTCATATTACTTGAACATACATATTAGCACTATAAATCAATTTATAAATCCAATAAAGTAATCTACATAATAGACTTGAAAATAAGATAAAATATTTCCATAAACAAATTTAACCATTACAGATACTACTCTAATCTGAATAAAGCTTGTGTGACTGAAAGCATGTCTATGAATTTCCTCCTAACCATACGATTCAATTGACGTATGTTTGTCCATCTAAATCCACCCCCGAGCTGGGAGAAGAATTCACTAAGGTAAGTTTACAAATTGGAGACTCTTTCAAGATTCAATATAACTTTTTTATTAGACATTAATACCCATCCCTTTCTACCAAAACGTAGCTACATAACATCCCATTATCAATGACTCTTTACTAGATCAAAAAATACTTCGAAAGACAAACACGAGCAGAGTTTCACACATACAGATCTGGACAACTCATTCATTGTACCAACATAGATAAGAAATCATTACAGAGACAGACTCATACCAGATATCAATTAGAGGAAATTTCAACTCGAAACGGGCCTTTTAACTTTAACTCAAATTCCATGTCATCATGTGTTATCCAATGAAATTGCTTTAAATTTGAAATACCGTATAGGTCTTAAACACTTTTTTAATATAAATTTGCGGATATGTATCATAAAACAAACTACATTTTTTATTTGTATCTTCGACATATCTCCCTGTTTTTTTACTCAAATTTTGACCGAGAGAGCTCGTTGGATGCGGAATTAAATTCTACATCCAACGAGTACCAACTCGTCATACTTTTGACGGACCCCGCTACCCAAAAAACAAGAAATACCTGAAAAAATGAGATGATGACATCATCATCACTTTTTTTTTCAGGTATTTCTTGTTTTTGGGGTAGCAGGGTCCATCAAAAGTATGCCGAGTGGGTACTCATTGGATGCGGAATTTAATTCTGCATCCAACGAGCTCTCCCGATTGAAATTTGAGTAAAAACATGGGGAGATATGTCGAAAATACAAACAAAAAAATAGTTTTTTCTTTTCTTCCTCCAAAATTAATAAATATTATTTTATTATTTTAATTATTATTTTATTAATTTTTTTAGGAGGTCCATTTTGAGGTGAAATTTCCTCTAATGGGAAAAACTCATTCATCTGTCAGATATATACAGTGCATAACACATACAACCATCAATCCTGGATAGGATTCATTCACATATCATATCTATACAAAGAAAAAACCCATACAACCATCATTTATGGACATGATTCATTCACACATCAAATCTATACAATGCAAAACGAATACAACCATCAGTTCTAGATAGGATCCATTCATATATCAGATCTAAACATGAAAAATGCATACAACCATCAGTTCTGGACGGGATTTGTTCATATATCAGATCTACACATGCAAAACGCATACAACCATAAGCTATGGACAATATTTATTCATGAACCATATATATAAATGCTAAATGCATACAACCATCAATTCTGGACATGATAGTTCATATCTATCCATGCAATCTACACACAACTCAGACACACCTATACAAAATCGGATCTAAACTTTAAACAAGACAAAATAGTCATACCACGATCCTTACATCCCGGTCCGCTTTAATTAAAACACAATTAAAAGAAGGTAGGAAGACATGATTTCCTAACTCCAATCACACACACATATATCAGATCTGTCGAATTCGTTGGCTCCTAAGGGATCTCAAGGTAAAGGCACCTTAAGGTTGGAAGGAAAGATTCCTTATATAGATCACAGGCTTTAGCCAAATCATAGGCATTCATATTTATACAACACAAAGACATTTCATATTGGGTTTAAGAAATGAAATGGGATAATTCCTTTCAGATCGCAAGCTATGAGTGAAAGGTTATGATTCTGTCATAATCTAAATACACAATTAGATGATTATCGCTTTAGAAATCCATAGATATTAACAATTAAAAGGTTATCGTTTCTTAGATATGATTCCCTCATTTAAATCCAAGGATCTAAAATGGTTGGGAATACATACCCAAACACATACAAATGATTTGGATCTAATGGAATGATGTTGAGTATATCACCGACAACAAAATCTATGATCCATATTTATTCATTATTCCAAAACAGATCGCCAACAAAAGAATGTGTGCATTCTAGATCTTGGAATCGCAGGAATTAGAATGTGTGTGTTCCAGATCTTGTCGATTCTAGTAACAAAGGGAATACCATACATATCTTATAAATATGACCACTAGTACAAAATGAGGAATTAGCTACTACGTAACTAAAAATTCTAGTCACTACAGGTTTTTCAAGAGATTTACTACTAAATATGAGCAATTTTGATTGACCCAACTATAAACAACTAAAATTAATGACTAATTTAGTCACCGGTTAACAAATATGACTAGATAATAAGTGACAAAGTTAAAAATGACTAATTTAGTCAGGACATAAAAAAATGACTACCTAGAAGAATATGAATTAGTCATTTTTAATTGTCACTCCAACAATGGAAAATTACAATTTTGGGACTCTAAAAAGTCATGTAATGTATAAATGGGAGCTTCCAAAATGAAATTGTCTTCCCAAAGGTTGCAATTCATTTAATAACTAAACTTATGACCCCTTTCACAAAACTTTCTTACGCATACGTTTTCATAGAAAACAACTCTATGGTCGATGAACTAGGAAAATGGGTTGTTGATTCATAAGAAGATATGTTCATCTGGATAGAGTCTTAGGAAGATGAGGTATTATAACCCCCTCACAAGCACATTCACATTTTTTTTCTTCATGTTTTGTATCTTCAAGTTTGGTATAGTTTTTTAGATGGAGTTCTCTAGAGCTAACAATAAATACCCAATCTATTATAACATTAATTTATGGTCTATAAGTGAAACTTTTTGAAACTCCTAAACAATATCAAGTATAAATATTACAAAATATACAATTACTCACACACACACATATATATAATGCTATAATTCTCTGAATCTTCAACTTGGTAAAAAGGAATTCACACATGGTGTATATCTCTCCGGCTTAAACCTTGATTAATTTTGTAACTTTGTTTGTATTTTAGTGTAAGAAGTTAAAAACATGCAAAGTAAGTTTAAAAAAACTTATTACATTGGAATATTTTGTCTTATTACAAAGGAACATTTTGTTCCTATATCATTAAGAAAATAAATTACTTTACTAAAGTAATATAACAAAAGGGATGAAATAAGTTGTTTCACATTTCTCCTTTCTATATAATAATCATTAATTTGAGTAGTAAATTCTCGGTCATTATTCTATGTTCCAACCAAAATACAAATGAGGTTGTTATTAGCATTCAAAATTGAACCCTTCCCAGCCCTTCCAAAGGGTTCTAGTCCTTCCCAGAAGTGTAAAGTTAAAATTGTCCTTCAAAAAAAAATTAATATCTAAATTTACCCTTCCAATTAAGAAGGCCATAATTTATATCAACATTTCAAAAGAAGGGCAACATTTGAAATTATCCATCCATATAAATTTTTTAAGATGTTGAAATTCCTATGCTATAAAGTTCAACTGATCAACATTCAAAATAATGGAAATATGATAAATTATAATCATTCAATCACTCATGTCATGCACTCACTACTTAGTTGTGCAGGATGACCAGTAATCATTGATGACTACGAGGCACTAGCCACTGGGATGAATCTGTATGTTGAGTCACTTGGGGTTGCAATCTAAAGTGTGAGAATGTGTCAATAACTACAACTATAATAAAAAAAGAACAACTACTAGTCTATTACTAGGCTCGAAATGAGCTCATAACTTTGTGCCTACTACCTATGTGAACCTCACTGCCAATGTTTACTCTTTTTTCATCAAAATGAAATTCAAAAGGCCTGTATGATGAGTCCTCCTCTCCAACACTTCATTTCTTGTATGAATATCATGGACTCACGACAACTATAAACAACACTCGATGTCATGCAAATACAAATAATGGCATGTAGCTAGGATCGCAAACTCTGTAGAGGTCGATTTACTCTTTGCTATAGAGATGTGTCATTGAGCACACAATATGGAGAAACATTGGTTATTAATAAATTTTATAAAAAAAACAATTTTTGGCTCAAGAATAGTCTTCAATTTGATGGGTGGCATGATCGTGATGTAAAATCCCTTCGTCCTTCCAAACATTTGTGGTTTCTCACAACATTTGTCCTCGGCACCACCAAAATACATATAAAAAATGATTTTCTTTACATCCTCTTCCCTTTAAATCCTCATATTATAGTCATAACTAAGGATTATTATGCATGCAAATCCTCACCTTATAATATGAATTGGGTCAAGGCACAGAGACAACCATAAAATATTAAATGTGTCAAGATGCAAAAAGTAAGAGACAACTATAAGTAAGTCTTATATTAAATTTACCATATAACTTATATTAAATTTACTTGGATTGTTGTGATCTTCTTATCACTCTTCACCAATGTGATTTCAAGGAATTCTTTGAAGAGCTCGGCACAAAATTGATGTGAGCATCAAAGTCGATAAAGAAGCATCAGAGTGAATGCAGAGTGAATGCAGGAATCGGTAGGCAGATATATAAAGACATTGTGGAGGATCAGAATTCTATACGGAACGTCACGAAGAGGTCTAACGGAAAAAACCCTTTTTAAATCCTATGAATTTGAATTTATGATTCATTCGATTTCCTTTGTCATAATCAGTTTTTGTAAGGAGAGGTAGGATGGCAAATTTCGACTTGGATACAACATCCTTCTAATACATAGAATTGGATGCAGCCCATGTAGCGAGTAGCGACCTTGATTATGCCTTCGAGTTACATTTGCAGGAGGCCCTGGAGGCCTCCATGGGAACAACCCAAGACCTCCACCATGAAGCCCCTAACAGCACCTCCAATGCTGAAGGCAATTCCAGCTGTTCTGAGACGGGTGATGGCAATGATGGGGACATCAAAGTGTTATTGAAATTACAGGCCCTCGAGTTTGAGAAATTTCAGCAAGAGGTCACCAACCACAAGCAAGCCGATGAGGAAGGGTGGTGTATGTCCGAAGAAACTTACAAAAAAGTCCATGGCGCTAAATTTTCCCGCAGCATTCAAACAATGCCGGAGGATGAGTGGGACGCTATTGGGGACAATTATGAGAAACCCTTTGAGGCCGACCAGATTACTAAGGATGGAAGGCGGTTTAAGTTATATTACAAAGGTATCATTAGCACTGAGGATGTGGAAGGGCTTGGTGATCGCTGGGACACTCTTGCGGGAGCTGGCGTTGCTATCTATGATCTGGATGATAATTTGATTCTGAATCTGCGGAAGCATCTTGGGGTTGATTTGAGTAGGGTTGTTGCGGAGTATTTGGATTTGAAGGAGGGTCTCATGGCTGCATTTGATTTGGGTATACAGAATTTTAATGCTTATGGGGATTGCATCCAAGTATACAATTAGGCAAGTTTCTATCTTGGTATTCCCCATGCTTTGTTGGTCATCTTTTCTCTTATATATAAAACCTTTAGAGTAAAACTCTAGCGGGCCAGAAAGCACAGACTTTGTCTGATGTGTTATTCCGTTGTTTTTATTCCATGGGTGCACCTGGCATTGTCNCTCTTATATATAAAACCTTTAGAGTAAAACTCTAGCGGGCCAGAAAGCACAGACTTTGTCTGATGTGTTATTCCGTTGTTTTTATTCCATGGGTGCACCTGGCATTGTATACCTAGTGCCTTGAACAAATCACCTAGGCTTAGTTAATAATGAAATACCACAAGACAACACAAATTAGCCATATTAACACTATGTTCTTTGGGGGTTGAATCTTTGTCTTTGTGATAAAACTGCATTTATTTTACCACTTGACCAAGACCCACTCACATGTTATTGTCTATGTCTCTCACAACACACAAGATGGTCCCAATTGGCTGCTGCATTAGTGTAGTGACATGTTCGATCCCCACTTTTTCTCATTTATTTTTGCACTTCCTCATTGTTCCTACACTGGATGTACTCATTTGGTCCAATTGACCTCATTATGCTTACATTGGATGTACTCATTTTGTCCAATTGACCTCATTGTGCTTACATTGGATGTACTCATTTGGTCCAATTGACCTACTTTTGTAGTCATTTGTTGGACATTACTAAAATGATCATATCCTATGATTTATCTTATTTATCGAGGAAGGTAGTTAAAGCAGAATTCCTCCAGCTTAGGTGTCGAATCTTAGGAATAATTGTTTTGACAAAATCATGGGCGAAGTATTCTTTGGGACATTGAACCACATAAAAGTACAACTGATTTACCACTTGACAATGATCACCTCTCTCACACATACTCACATTTTGTATTTACATTGGATATACTTTTTTCAGTCCCACTGGACTATTATTGTGGTCATTTGTTGGACATTAATAAACTTATATTAGCTCATCTTATCTCTTTGGGAAGGTGCTTAGAGAGTATTTCCTTTATCTTAGGTGCCAACTCTGATGGATAATTGTTTTGCCAAAATCATGGGAGACATGTACCTGCTCTTTACACTTTTTAACCTTTTGGGAAGTTTGATACTCCTGTCAACACCACTGGTGAACTGACACTCTATTTGATTCATTCTTATTTTTTTTAAACCTAAATTTTTAGCTGTTGTTATTCTCATCTTTTGAAATTCCCATTTTTGTTTTTTGAGGTTTTATATAGTTGGATTTTCTACTTTATTTGTTTTTATTGTTTTCTCTTTTCCCCAAGGAAAATCTTGTAGCGGAACCCAAGGGATGCTTCCCCACATTTGTGGATGACATGCCTAGTAAACCCATTGGCATATACTATTGTGTCTCACCCTGNTTCTCTTTTCCCCAAGGAAAATCTTGTAGCGGAACCCAAGGGATGCTTCCCCACATTTGTGGATGACATGCCTAGTAAACCCATTGGCATATACTATTGTGTCTCACCCCGGGGTATTGGAACCAGGCACCTGTTGGCTTGAACTGACCAAATGTTCAATAATATTGTTGACAACTGGTTGATAGAACCACTTGGGCTATTATTTGTCCTTTTACAAGTCTAGATTCTTGTTTTTTTTTATCTCCTTTCTGGGAGATGCAATTGGGTCTCCTGCATTGCAATTGTCACTTACTGTACTTTTAAGCACAATTAACATATTCAAATTTGGATTTCATACAATTCAAAAAAAATGTGTTGGAAAAAACAATTTTATTTATTTTGAAAAGTATGCATGCCATCAATAAGAAAAGACATACCAATGATAGTTAAAATTTCTTGGAGAGTGTTCTTGAAAGTTGCCCCTACANTGTGTTGGAAAAAACAATTTTATTTATTTTGAAAAGTATGCATGCCATCAATAAGAAAAGACATACCAATGATAGTTAAAATTTCTTGGAGAGTGTTCTTGAAAGTTTCCCCTACA